>JAAZTK010000172.1:0-26856 GCA_036507255.1 Megalothorax incertus | reverse complement strand
TAAGGGTGTAAGAAGTAATTGATGTAATCAAAAAAGTAGGGCTGAACGTTTGCTGATTTAATGATTCGAATGCGATTCGGGATTTGAGAAGCTGATCGAAAGAATTTGAGGCGCGAGAACCCTGATTGGACATCCTCTGCAAGTTTGTGGAGGCTGTAAAAAGAACTCATTTTAAGATGATTGCAAATTTGATGACGATCAAGTCCCTCATTCCCGAGCATTATGCAGCAGTTTGATGATGTTTGAATTTGAATATGAATTCACCGTGTAGTGGCTCTTTTACGAGTGGAAGAGTAGGAGTTGTAATCAGCCCGATCAGAAATTAAGTGGAATGATGAGAATGAAGCGGGTGTGGGCCGTGGACATTTAACAGTTTATGTGATGGGAAGTGGAATAATATTTTAAAGGCATCTCAAATCAGTATTGCAGTATCCCGCGTTCTAAATTAGGAGGAACATATCCTATTCCGTCTTATCTATTTCATTCTCATCAAATTAGATTAAGGCCCTGTCAATTCACTATTAAACTATTCCAACAACGGGGGTTTGTGACCTATCTGACTATTTAACAAATCACATTTTCAAAACTCAATCTAAATTCTTCGAATTACAGTTAAGAGATTGTGAAGAAAAAAATGCTTAATTGAATTCAGATGAGAAAAAATGAGATTTTTTCAACCTTCCAGTTATTTCTAAGTCATCCTTAATCTCGACTCCAATCTACTCGAGATTTCCTTCTCCAAGTTTTGAGCCCGGAATCTTCTTATTTAATAACTTTTGTGCAAGACTTGAGGATTAGCAAGACCAGGAGGAGGAGGTTACTCGAACCGATGGAATTAAATTAATAATTCTCCTCCAGTTTCGCTCCCCGAGTGAGCACTGAGTATGAGCTCTTAAATCTTTCCAAGCCTTTGTTATTGTCTCGCTTGTACTAAGGTTAATCTCGGTGTACCCTGTGCGAATCTCACTTGGGGTTAAATAATTCCATTTTTCTCGGTTCTCAGCTTCAATTGGCTTCCTGAATACATTATAGCAATTTTGAGCAGCGAGTAAATTCTTGTGAGTGAATTAGAAATTTACGCGAATCCAAAGGAGCCTTCTTATCATTTTGGTCAAGACACGACCTCTCGTCAGAGTTATTGCCCAGATCCCCCATATGAAGAGAGATCAGAGAAATATTTTGCTATTATTTTTTTCAAGTAGTTTTGAGGATTCAACTCCTGTTCATAAAGTATGATAATCCGATGAGAGGAACTCATATTTGTTTACAAAAGTTTGAGGGCACCAGGAGGACGCGAGAGGAACAGGTTTTATTGCATTAAATGCATATATCTACTGTGAAATTCCTAAAAGATAATCTTGTACTCTGTAATTAATTCTTGTACATTGTTGTAAAGTCTCTCCTGATTCCCTTTAAGGAACTGTTTGATTAAGCAATTCTCATCTCTTGCGTTATATCCCCCCTTGTTCGGAATTCGAGCTTTTAGAGCCTCCCTTCTAATCAGTCAAACTTATGTACGAGACCGAGTGAAAAATCTATTTATTAGAGGAATATGACAAAAGTGTTTTGGGGGTTTTATGGCCTCTTCACTTAAGGGCTGGACGCTGAGTTGACAGGGCACTTGTAATACAAGTCCTTGCAAAGGAATTTGTAACTGAAGAAAGGTGGGGTTCTTCCCTGTGACTAGACGCGGTGATTCTAATTTATAAATCCAATATCGCCGACTATTATTTACAGTCTTTCTCTCTGAAAAAGGCATTGTAATTTGTAATACAATTTCACTATTGCATTGAAACCTCGCCACATAAATCGAAAGCACATTTACATGAGGTTGCAGATTGAGTCGATGGAGAAGCTAGGTACTAATAATGTACGCTATACAGATAAGACACATGGAGATGTCTCAAATAAATTGGTTAGTCATTATTTGGATGCTCTTGCTGTGTTCTGAACTACTTACTTATTAAGTGGAGAGGCTTATAACAATTTAAATGCATGTTAAGCCTTGGCTGAATCGAGATTGTGGTCGGGAAAGTTTGAAATAGATACTACTACGATACCTGAAGAGTTTAACATACGAAACGAAAACCTCGACTTAAAGACAGCCCTTTGTTTTCAGATTGTCAACCGCTCCGCTCTAACTCCTCTACGACCTCCTCCTCCCTTTGTTAAAGATCGCCAACAGATTAGTTGTTAAAATATTGCATATTATATAATCCTATATTGTAATTTAATGGTTAAATTGTCGTTCCAATTTAAATGTCAATTTCAGCTTTTATATCATATATCTTATTAGTTATGAGAATAAATTCATTAGTTCTGAAAAAGACACCAGCCTTAACTCATCTTCTTTTACATTTAATCTATTAAATGATTAATACATTGAATATTAGTGGTTCGCACACTCTTCAAAGTCATCAAAAGCCAGAACAAACAATCGGAGTAGTAGCTTCTTGGCAATTAAAGTGTGTCACAATTTTTTTTTTCCAATTTTTTCATCAGTCCAAGAATAGGCGTCGGTTTTGAATGAGCACGGGAAGAACGGCTGTATTTTTGACGCCCTTGAAGTTCCCCTTTAAATATCACGATAATTCAGCGTACAGTTATTTCATTACACTTGCTCATAAGACATTGACAGCGGTTGAATTGAGCTCTCCATCCATCGCGTCAACATCTTAAAAGGTGTCTTGGCATTTTTCAATATGTTCATAAGCTCATAGAGTAAATACTTGAATTCTTGTGACGCTTAGCCTCTGGCTAAAAGAAAAAGGTTCTCTTTGACAAAGTTGATCAGCTTTCCGAACATTCCGTATCTGCATTTGCTTTGGTTCAACTGTTCACAAAGGCATTCCTTCCAACTCGGAAATATTGGTTCTTTGTAGAAAAATCTCTCAACTGTCGTCCGTTGAGGGTTTGCCCTTCTTAATCCGACCGTCTACTTTCTTAGCTGATAGCTAAGGTCATTCAAGTACTATTGACACTTGTACAAATGCTCTCTCAATCTGTCTATTAGAGCCCAAAGGATTATATATATGTAGGCGGAATTGTTTAATTTCTCACCACAATATCCGGTTACAATTCTTTTAAATATTTCATAAAGGAATTCCCCGACGTAGGTATTGTCTCAATACAATCATAGTCATATATTTTCAGGTATGAGAAATTGAGGGGTATTCATATTCGAAGCCACGATCATTAGTCCTTATTTTAAGCTATTAAATTGAAAGAACAATTTGTTATCGCTAATTAGGAGTTATTAGGAGAAGACTCATGCCCAAAAATAGCTATATTAATTGATTGGGAAATGGTTTGAAATGGTATCCTTCCAAAGGTCATTTTTTCCCCCAACCCAGCTCAATTTCAATGGATTTCCTCTATTAATTTATTATCTAATCGCAAACAAAGGAGAGGAAATGGAATACCCAAAAAAGTACCTATTCCCCTATTAGTCGTAGCTCTAGCTTGCACGAATGCAGATTTATCCTAATTGGAAAACAAAGATGAAACAGCACAATTCAATTGCCTTATCGAACTTGGGAACTTGAAGGTTTCCACACTGTGAGTTTGGGCAAGCTGTTGAAGGCAAAGGTTACCCCTGTCTGTTTAATCTGTGGGATATTCAAATGAAGAAAGTGTTTTGAGAATGGGGTCCTCTCGTGCATATTTCTTTTTAAGGCAAGATAAACATTAATCTATTAAATTTCCTTCGAGTTTTGACCCACCCTCCTCCTCCTCCACCATCTCGGAAGAACTCAGTCGGAGTTTATTAGATGTTTGTGTGTGACAATCAAGGGGTGAATCTTAATCGGAGAAGAACACACATGACTCCAACAGAGTTCAGAGTGTTTGTGCTCTGTTTGCCCCCGCAGATCAAGCCCCTATTTGGCCAGATTTAATCATCAATCTCCGGGTGAATCGCAAACCCATTTAAATCAAGTTAAATCCACTCTGTACGAGTGTATTATGGCTATATTTTCACAAAGACTTAAATCAAGTGGACCAAGTCTCTTGAGAGCTTGAGAGAAGAATTGTAAATAAGCTGGAACTCAGAGTTTCGAGTTAAATTATTTCCATCATGTTTTGTGTGAGTGTTAAAATGTAAATGTCAGCTTCCACCCGCTTTAATTGTGCACTTTTGGTCCATGGCGGATTACATGGCTTTTGGGGAGACCCTACTGGGACATACTTATGCATACTTAATGTAAATCTTTCCGAACACATTTGTGTTCAGCAGAGACTGAACAGTGAATTACCGAAAGCAGTAAAGTCCTCTGTACGCTGGAAAAGGCAGTCAAGGCACACGAAAGTATGGTGTTATGACCTTATAAAACGCTCTGTAGGGGCCAGGATATGACCAAGGTCTCAAATTACTCAAATGCCGAATTTTTGTGAGCTTTTTAACGGGAAATGTACGCTTCTCACAGCTCTGGCTGACTGTAATATACCCCAAATTCCAAATTTTACATTTTTTAACCGAGTAGAAATTAAAATCTAGCCCAAATTCTTCAATGTAGGTAAATCCAGCTCTGTATATTCCCCTCAGGGACTTTGTAGAGCTAAGCAAGGACTTGTAATGAGTTGAATTTGCATTGTGAGAGTGTACCTAGCCTTAATGAGCCATAGGCTATTCATTTTTATACCTTCACATATTAATAAAAATGAATCTCCCAATTTCGAGTAAAAAGTCAGGGGGAATAATGGCTTGTACATACTTCTAATAGAACGCTATACTTGTAATCTCGTATCACGCAAAAAAAGCTCCTACAAATGTCATTCTCAATTCAAATATTGAGTTTATATCTCGGTGGCCGCCTCATAGCTTATTATAATAATGGTTAGGATTCTTGAGCACGCAATTCACTTGAAAATGTAAGTTAGTTGGGTAGTATGTTACTATTATCGTACTTTAAGTCTCATATGAAAGTGGGGAACTAGGAATAGATCTGAGGTATTAATAAAAAATGAGTTAACTCTCGTCCTCATTATCCCAATTAAATTCAAGCACATAATAATAGCATTAGGCATGCACAGTGCTACTACGATCATATGAAACATGTATAGAATTCGTATAACTATAATTTCAATAATCTGACAGAGTTTTTCAATTGTCCTCGGCTCATCATCATTTTTATTTACATTTAAATCGAGGAAATGAGATCGTTCAAAATGTAGCCAGACTTTGTTAGCAAGTAAAATGCATTCAGCATATTTCATTAGTGCACACACGGCACAGGAGCCACATGTTCTCTGGCTCTTCTGACGACCTACTTTGATCGGAATGCCACCGTATCTGGTATGTAATCTGTTATCTCGGCGTGCATCATTATTGGTTCTATTGGGATTAACATTGGTAGAGGATAGGAAGTGGTGGGGAGAAAAAATGAAGAGATTTTGTATCGCGAAATGATTATTAGTTCGATATATCGCGGCTTTGGCCGTTTAATTGGCCAGCATCGAAAGAGATGCAGGAGAATCAAATTATGACGGTTGTAAACAAGTCATACATATTCATTCCAAACTCATTATTTATAATTAACCGAGTCTCATATGTTAATATATGGAGGAGAGAGCTGGGAGAATATTACCCCAGAAAATAGGGAGCCAAAAATCTCGGCAAAATTTTGTCTGGAGGCTCATTTTCGTCTCCTCCTCGGAGGACAATTGATGGTTTTTTTCCGCAGAGCCCATATGAGAAATGGATGGACTTTTACTTAACAGCAGCTCAGTCTCGGCAGCTGAAAATTGAATTTTTTATTTATTGTTCATTAAACTGTGCGACTCGGGATGGAAAAGAATGTAAAATGGGGGAAACTACATCAAGTAGTGTGAAGGCAAAAACCTCAGGGTTTCAGAAAGTTGGAGAGAATTGTATTAAGAACTGAAAAAACATAAAACACTCTTCTTCCTCCTCGTTTGTTTGCACACAATACTTATGTTTATATGAAGTAGATAGAACATATATTAATTTCTTATATACCGTAGAGTATGTCATTATCCTTTTAGACCTACCTCCGAGTTTTAAACTTAAATATTTCTAATACTTCCCAGCCAAAAGAAGTGTACATTGAACCTATCGGAGTATGTTAAGTTTATTCAATTTCCGTGTGTAGGTTAAAAGTCTTAAAGAGAGAGATGAAGCAGTCTCCTATACACACAAACTATATATAGAAACCCAATCGGAATTCTCTTTCCTCTCCGATTGAATTTGTCTTCCTCATCCTAAAATCTCCTCCTTACATACTCATTTGCCAGTCTCACACTTGCGAGTATTTTATGCCTAGAGATTATACTAGTAAGTCGAGCATTTGGTTCATCTTCTTGGCTCTCGACTTGAAATTTGTTTCGACAGAGTCAAAAGAGTCGAGTCCCGAATACAAAACAGTATGATCTCGTGGAGCGAATGAGTGACTGAAAGAGTTCAAACTTGAGAGGAGTTGTAGAGTGTACAAGCTAGCTTAAAAGTGCACTGTAAACTGTGTAAATCGAGTAATAAATCGAATTCATCCAATTGGAAGAAGATGAGAGGAAAAAAAGAGTGAATGTGAAACACATTTCATTCCCAATAATGGGGCAAAGTTTAACACAAAAGAACTTTTTTTCTGTCCGTACAAAATACATATGGAATTTACACTCGTAGTCCACCTGTATGTATTGAAAAGACCGGCATCCTCATTCTGAGTAAATTAGCAACGAGAGTGACTCAAACTAGGGATGACTAAGCAGCAAGCTTCAAGTGTCCGAGTAGAAGCGAGGAAAAACATGTTAAATGCACATTTGCATACATATTGGCGTAATATCCTCTATAGAGGATAAGAGATGGGGGGAGAATAATGGGCTCTGAATTGCACAATACTCATTTAGCGATTTGAATTACTCTGCTTTTTACGACGTTCGTTTCGTGGAGTTCGAGTAGAATACGAACATAAATTCATTATAAATACATTTTCCATGATGCCAAGCAGAGCGAAAAAATAGTCAACAGTTGGTCTTCTTCACTCTCTCTCTCTGCTCTTTATTTTTTACTCCTCCTCCTCCTCCTCCAACATCAACAGTTTCTTTTATCTAGTCTATTATATCAAAGTTTCTCTACGACTCCAAGTTCATTATTTGTTTTGTGAACTGTGCAAAAATAATCTAAGGAGGAGAAAAAAAATCTATTCACTTCACTCGACTCGTAATCATGTGATAATGTGGAGCGAGAGGTTGTACAGATACATTAAAGATTAGTTTTGTCCTTGTGGATTTGATTCGTTTTTGTTGGACGGTTGAAGTTTTTGAATTTGAGCCTGGTGTAAGGAGACACGAAATGTGAGGAAACGTGTGAACTTTAATCTAATACAATATATCTGTATTTACGAATAAAACTGTGATCTAAAAGACTGAAATTCAATCTTGTCTTAAATAGGTATTGTATTTCAATCGTTGCGAAAACCTTGTGTGTGTTCGTGTGATTTTTACTATATCAAAGGAAATATTGTGAATTACCTTTGCGAGTAAATTAAATAAAACGATACAATAAAGCCCGTGTGAAATTCGAGCTCGGAGCATGATTCCTCCTCGTCGAACTTGCATTATGCCTATATAAGTAGTAGCATTTACTAAAAGATAGAGTACCAAGCATGTTGAACTCACTATACTCCTCGGTGGCATGCCTTAACTCTAGCACCACTAGCGAGGTTTGAAGAATAAATTTACACACAGGTCTTGTCAACCAAAGAGCCCACTCCCAACCCCTATCATTATAATTATTTACAGCCTATAAAATTGCAATCTCAAAAAGAGCAAAGACCCTCCGAGGCATTTGTGACTTTGGCATGACATTACCAGCATATCTCCCCGTCTCCTTTCATGAAATATGAAGGATTAAAGTTAACGAGCGGATCGGCCTTTTGCAAATCTCTCTAAATATGATCTTTTTATTTTTGTTTTCAGAACCAACCTATTAACGGCTTCGTCAAGACCTCTACAAACGGACGAGGGTCGGGTGCGAGAGCATCCCTACGCTCGTGGACAGGGATGAAGGCTTCAAGTATGGATGCCAAGGATCAGGCTGGGATCGTTCCTTTTCTCCAGCAGGCTCTAGCCTTAAGGTCAGTCCCTTTCAGTTCCTCCACGTAATAAAAATAAGCTCCGTGCCCTAAAATAACAATGCCTAAATCATTTTGAGGGACCAAACTATGTTATGTGCGGATGTNACGTAATAAAAATAAGCTCCGTGCCCTAAAATAACAATGCCTAAATCATTTTGAGGGGACCAAACTATGTTATGTGCGGATGTTTGACTCGAAGCCTGTTAACACCCGAGAATGACGACCTCTCATATACTCGGTGGACTCCCAAGCTGCTCGTTTCCGGTCTCACGAGCCTCCCCGTTTGTTTATCCAAAGCCATTGGAGAGCCTACTAATTTCGGATCCAAGATCATTTTGGATGTTGAGCAATAACATAGAGTGGAGCTCTTGAGAATATAAATAAGCGAAGGGTGAAAGAAAAGAAGGGCGCTAACAAGCCTTTAAGGAGATGCTGATTAGTGATTAGGGGCCAAAATTAAGCAATAATGCTCATCAGAGATAGAGGACATTTATCGAGTGTTCACATGCTCAATAATTTCGAGTGTGTACATAAATAATATTAGTATTATAATGAGGAATATTATGTAATTCTCCTTATCTGTGGAGTGGGATAGTCAGTCTCAAGATTGCATTGGCAATTAGCGGAGGCAATTAATAGTTTATAATTGGGATTAAATATCAATGAGTGTCTCGCATTATAAATTACTACATGTACAATACGTCGAGTATGAACATGTCCAATGATTTGTAGTTCAAGGTTTAAAGGGTGATTTGTTTTGGAGGAGGATTATATCGAGAAGAGATGCGGGCTGAAGAAGTTAGAGTTATGAATAGGAAATGATTATGAATAAAAGAAGCACGCTTCAAGTGCATGTGTTGGGAGATTAGGCACATCTCTACTTCGATTCATCTTGGGATGAATATAAATATTATTGGCTGAGAAGTCAATGGAGAGAATGAGGAGGCGTTTGATTTGCAGGGATTCCGTGTTTAGTTCGTACCTTCTGACTCTACTACTAATGAGTTATTTGAGCCCTTTAAAAATTCACATTTCAAATTTCAATGGATTATATGCTTGAAGAATTCACATTCATTCAAAGGGTTAAAGGCTAAGGCGGGTCTGAGGAACGCTTCCAAATCGAGAAAACATTTCCTTCCTCCTCCTCCTCGGCTTAAATGCCAATACAATATGCTTATTTGGTTACAACATGAACACAATATTTAAATTCTATTGTCTTAAAAAATTTCAGGTATCGAGAAATGCTGGAGGCTTATCTCCAACCACCAGCCTGGTATAGAGCACAACTCGGCTCTAGTGATCTTGATGAAGTCTGCCCTTGCATTTATTCTGTCCTCCCGGAGAAGGCACCTCCGCCCAATATTTACGGGACCACCACTTCCTCAAAATACTCTTCGGCTGAACGTCAGAACAATTATAAACCAATCCTCCCACATCAAATCTTTAAATCGGTGAGTATTATTGGATAATCTATTTTGGGGGATCTCATAAAATTCAAAGATGCATAAAATGCATAAAATGCTCACTTCGAGCAGCTGAAATAGCGATTCTTTACTGGGAGAGATTTAATGATTCGTAAAGATTCTTTCGGAACCTTTCGGGGAAAAGGAAATTCCTATCATCCTTTTTTCCTAATCTTGCAATCCGCAAAGGAGTGATATTATTTACTACATATTTATTCCCCCCGAGTGAATATTGGGAGCCGCCCGATGAAACATTGCAATATCTTTTTTAATTCCGAAATGATTTAGAGATTCCTTAATCCTTTCCCGCATATTTTCCTGTAAACAGCCTCCACCACCACCGCCGATGCACTAATCTTTAGATAAAAAATGGAGGGAGGCGAGTGTTTTTACAATAAATTAATATGCAGTCGCGGTTTAATGGGGGCGTTTCTCGAATTCTACTCCAATGTCCGTGTTAAATCTTAATTTAGGAATAGGCGAAGCCCAGCAAAAAATCCACTGTATCTTGAGAGCTCTGGGAACGTAGCTAAGTAATCAAATATGCATATCCTTCCATTTACCCCGCGTGCTAACCCGTCAAAACTCAGCTCTTGGGCTGCAAGTGTGTTCACATGCTATTACACATAGTTAAAGAATCTAAGGGCAGGTTCAAACTCCTGATTGATACAAGTCTGAGCAAATACACGTATAATTGTATATGAATGGGTGGGAGGTTTTTCTCGCCACGTTTTGATACAAGTCGAGAAGGCTGATCCTGAGAGTGTGAAAATTAATGATTTATTTTGCATGAAAACAGACGGATGATGATCCCTCCCGAGTCCTCTGGTTGGAAGGACAGCCCGGAAGTGGAAAAACCCTCCTATGCCTCAAACTCATCTCGGAATGGGTCAATTACCAGTCATATAATTATACAAATACTCCACTCAATTCAAGGCTTGGTGAATTTGAGATTGTATTCTATATCCCCCTGAGAGAAGTCCGTGGATCTCTTAAGAGGTTCATCCTCAAGGAACTCATCCCAGCCCGATCTATCCTCACCCGAATGAAACCTGCAAATATTTGGAGATGTCTTAATTTCTTGGGGTCTCAAGTCCTTTTTATTATTGATGATATTGAACTGGCTAATGCGGAAGCTACTCAGGAGATCCAGGATATCCTCAATGGACATCTCTTCCCTCAATCAATGGTCTTTTTTACGACGGCAGAAGCCAAAAAATATGGAGATAAAGGTTTTGGACCTGCAAAGAGGTTCCTCTGCAATGGACTGGATTGGACACTTGTTCAATGTTTGATCCGAAGATATTTCGCCGGAAAGAAATCCGCTAGGAAAGCTGAGATTGCAATTAATCTGTTATTGGAGAGGTAATATACTTGATTGCATTTTAATGACCATTCTTCAGCAAGAGTGTGCTAAATTGTAATTTCAATTCAATTCAGATCGGATCTGGCTCAACTCGCATCAAATCCCTATATGAATAGTAAGTTTTGTACTTAATCCATCTTTTATTCAATTAGGAGATAATTCTTATTGATTGGTAAGGTCCTAATCACATCTTTTTTTTAAATTCGTAGTGCTCCTTTGTACCGTCCTAGAGCACATGGGGGACCTACCAAGTTCAAATGCAGAGCTCTATTCATCCCTCCTCCGATCTCTCCTTTACCACAATGGGCTGATTCGTGTCGAGTCCTCGTGCGATTACTCTGTAAGTTATTTTTACTTTTCAAAAGAATTTTGGGGCATTAATTACATATGTACGAGAGCGAAGAAATATCTAAGGGCAAATGGAGCACAAAATAAGAGATCCTCTAATTTTTTTCAGATCCCAAGCCGATACCAGAGACTCCTCCAAAACTTTGGCAAGCTTGCTCTAACAAAATTGAGCGAGAATAAGGAAAAGAGCTCTCGAATTTCCTACTTAGAGTCAGAGTTGAGTGACACCGACATCATCAAATGTGGAGTCCTTTGCAGATCAAGAGGATTCTTCTCCAGGAAAAAGGGATCCCCCCTCAGTATACTTCATCCATCTCTAAACGTGTTCCTCTCAGCCTACTACCTCTCCACTGTAGTTAGCTACCCAAATATCATTCGCAGAGAAATAGGTAAGTTTAAAGAGCCGACCTTGAATTTGTATAATCGTTCCTAAAATATTAATCTGCTAATTAGAAATGCTGCCGGGGATTGATCTACTCGCAGAGCCAAAGGTGACTCAGTCAATCGCGTTCCAAGTGATTCATCTCGTGATGGAGCTACTACAAAAAAAGTCATTCTCACTCTTCTCCTCAATCTCTCTCCTTGATGTCTCCATCAATTACCTGCTCGCAATGCTAAGGGCATCAGGTTTTTTCGAGTCAAATACAAATGCTTGTTGTCACATTCTCAGGAATTTCAAACATATGACAATTAATGTGAGCTCCGAATGGGGATCAGAATGGAAACAAATTCTCTTGAGTGCGAATTGTCCCTTTGAATCCGTTGAACTTGTCCTCAAACCAGGGTACTCTCTCAGCCGGATCATTGAGGGCCTTTGTATGAACGAATCGGTGCACACGGTCAAATTCTCTTCAGTTCCAGGACAGGTAAGCAATTAGACAATGGGTCATTTTATAACTTTTATTAATATTTAATCACGCATTTCCCCATAATAGGATTGGAATGGCGTAGAGGTAAATTTGATTTGTGGACAACTTCTTAAACTCCTCAGCGAGAAAAAATTAAAAACACTGGAGATATCGATGACCTGTCTCGAAGACAAGGAGCATGTGAGATTCCAACCGATGGTGGATTCTCTCAATTATTTCCTCTCCAAACAAATACCTATCAATAAATTAATCCTGGATATGGATCTAACATCAACTCAGGTCATCCAACTTGTCTCTTTCATTCGAGCTCATCATTTCCTCGAAGTCCTCCACCTCCCACACCTAGGGACAGGTCCAGAAGGTTTCCGCTCAATAGCAAGTATGCTTTCTAGGGAAAAGCCATTCCTCTCCCTATCCTTGGCTGGAGCATGGAGGTCAACAAATGAGAATGGAGAGGAGGATTCATATGATATAATCTCTGTGGATCATCTCACTCCATTATTCCCACCTAAAAACCCACACTATCATAATGTCACCATCCATTCCCAACTTTCCTCACTCCCAAGGGGTCACGCGAATGGAACTCTAAGTTCCATTGGCTCAATCAAGTCACCATCCATTCGGAGAAAGAAGAATCGGGTCCTAACAGAAGCTGACAAACGTAACTCTGATTCCGCCCTCTTCCAAAAGAATTTCCTGCCGCTCCCATCTTGCGATGCCCTAGAACCATGAGATTGATGGGTTTCATGGGATATTCAGTGCACTTCGGAATGATCAGTTCCATCCCCTGAGGAGCCTCAACCTGAGCAAATCCGTGCTCAATTGGGAGGATGTCATTTGTCTGGTGAGTGTCCATTGTTCTCTTTTATTGTACAGCTAATCCCACTAATGGGGTAAATCAATCTCTCTCTCTGCCTCTGCCTCTCGAGAATTCCTCAGAGAGATGCCCCCAATTAAAATGCGAATAAAAAGCCCGATTTTATTTATCATATAAAGAATTAGAAAGCTCCACTCCCTTTCCGTTCCTATCTCTCGCTTAGAAAAGTAAGAGTTTAATTTGATAATGAGGATTGTAGGATCTTACACTTGCTGCACAATCTACGCCATATGCAAATTAACCGTGCACAACCTGACCTAATTATCCTCTGTTTACTTTTACCGATTACTACGCTTATTTTTTTAAATTGTGCTGTCTCTCCGTTTCTCTCATAAAAGAAAATTCCAATCAATCTCTAACGATAAGAATCCTTGAAACTAATTCTTTTTCTACCCCAATATAATTAATAGGGAGAAACTATTCGGAAAACAAAGTGCCTAGACTCACTACGAATGGAAGGTATGAAGCTCTGTGATGTTCTACCCCTACTTCTCGGTTTACAGGTAAATCTCTCATATTTAATCACAATTTTAGCTAAAAAATACTTTATTTTAAAATAGGATAAACACCTCCCTAAAAATGTTGGAACTCTCCTCGCCACATGTAGTCATCTCTGACGACGCGATTCAACTCACTTGTAATTCTCTCGCCAAAAATCAAACGCTTCGACTCCTCTCCATTCAAGGGTGGACATTTTATATTGAGGTAAGCACAAATTTCCTGTAGGAAGCCACAATTGACCCAGAAATGCCAATAGTTTTCAAATAGCTCGAGGAGGAGTGTCATATGAAGTGATCCGCATTAGCTTCTCAGTCGAGAATTGAACCCTTTCATCCTCCTAATTCAATTAGTACCCTTGAGTTAGCACAGCTCAGACTATTGTAAATCTTGGGACTTGGAAAAGTTACCACCGGCCCAAGGGCGTTTGGAAGAATCATGAAAATTCTTTGAGAGGAAATGCGATTGACTGTGCATATCCATTTGACATAGTTCTAGTTCTGAGCACTTCTGAGTCCTGACAGAGAGGTGGAAGAATAGATTGTTGAAATCGAGCCAAAATCCTGGTCTGGTCCGTCTCACTCTCCTCAGAGTCACGTTCCCTTCTTCATCTCGAGAGTCTCCGTGCCTCACATTTACCTCGTACGAGTTGAGTATTCATTCGAACTACACAAGTGCTTATTGGCAGTATCTCTCTCAATCTCTTACTCTCATGATTTCCGAATTCTTTGGTCCTCCTCCTTCTCCTTTGATCTGGCCATTTTGCCGAGTAATTCCCTTTAAATCTGCAGACTCTTCGTAATTCCTTAAATTAGAGGCGGCAACTCTCTCATCGCTCAACTTGCAAGAAGGGTCGGCATTCCCCGGCTTTAAATTAGGCATTCATTTACCAGTGAAATGGTGTAAAAATTGAAGCAACCTGTTCTTCCTCCATTCTATTCAAATTGAGAGCAATTTAGCTAATGAAATCAGTTCAATTTAAGGCGAAAACTCATTCGAGCACTAACTATGCTCTCTAGAGTATTTGAATAAGGGGCTAGACAATGTTAAATGGCAATTAAGGTTGAATTTAAAGTAAGCTAATGGGCATTGAGAAAGATGGGGAAATGTATACTATTTGAATTCGAATTTTGAGTAATTGAACCATTCATTCGCGACTCACGTACCCTACACAAACTCATTCCTCTCGTTAACCTTACTTGAAATCTTTAGCACTTTTTGGAGCCTAGTTCTCACGCAGTGTAACCTCAAAATTTACGATATGTTTGTGGGGGTTTGATTTACTCCAAATACAAACACAGAACAAGGGAAAAAGCATTCAAGAATACGAAATACCCAGAGGTGTATTGGAGACCTTCAGAGTCCTGGTTTAGTTTCCACGAGATCGAGAGGGGTGCACTTTACGGATACATTTTTTTGATACACAGCATGGCCAAGAACCCCCAAAATCTCAAGGTTTTGAATGCAGCCCCCAAAAGATATTTGATTCCCATTCATTTTTGTTCTTTTTACCCTTACTTTTCTATTTGTGGGTTCCCCAAATTTAGAGCTAGAATTACAATCCTTTCTTTTATTCAAGAATTTCGGAAATCTTAGCTCAAATTCCATTAAAACCTACACCCGGCTTCTTCGGGATTCATTCATACACTCTTTCACTATTCATTCAAACTCTGTAAATACAGAATATTATTTTTTAAAACTATCTCCCCTTGATCTTGTACTCTTTAACTCTTTGCCCTCCTCGACATCCTCAACGGAGAACCTCATAAACCATGAGGCTTTTACCTGTGAGTATGCTCATTGGGATGCTTCCTGTGTCCGTAAGACCCAAGTCTCCAAGATGAGCTGCTGTGACTGTCAGTCAGTTTCCGACCAACTTCGTAACTTTGTGAGCCTCGCCTTGGTCTCCACACCATAGTGGACTCCAAAAAAGGGAGAGAACCATTCAAGAGCCTTATTATTTGACTTTGGATGCAGAAAGTATTGCTCTCATCTTTGTATTTGAATATTTTGAATATACTTTACACTATCTCGGCATCGCATAAGCCAATGTTTCATTACTTTGTTAGCATAACATGGAGCGGATCTCTTAGCAGGTTGCATATTCTTTATTTATACTTGTAAATTTAAGAGGGGAGCAAGTGTACACAGAAAAACCTATGTATGAATCTCGGTCCATATGAAATGTGTACATAGTTCAGTAAATCATTAGAATCACTTTAAGCTTGGGGAACTCAACCGGAGGAAGTCGAGTCGTGATGTGCCTTTTTTTACACTGACCAATTCTCGGGCTATTTCAAAGAATGAATCTCCTTTTTGTTTTGAGACTTGGAAGAAATGTAATGATTCTAATGGATAACTTATGGAGGGTAGATGCATACATCACTCATATGCTATGTGCACACAATCTCCGACCATTTGAAAATTTAAAAGGAGAGCGCCCAAATGGAATTCCATATGCTTTTCAAATTTCAATCCCATTCCTTGTGGGAGATTGACATGGACGGGCTGAGACTAATCTGGAAGATAAACCCTTTTCGTTTCAATATACCTATCTCTTGGATTCCCATAAGTTCCAGGGAAGACTCCACAAAAGGCGAGCCGGAATGCTGAGAGAAATGTAAATGCAGATATATGGAATCAGCCCATGAAAGTAATGGGCTTCACCCCTTTAAAGATTTTTGAGGGTAAAAGTAAGTAGGCTTAAACCGGTTTCACTCTCAATTTTTAATGTGTCTGTGAGAAACCCGTATAACTACTTATGTATAATATCGTATATATCCTAAGCTGTTATCAAAGTCTTCGAAATTCTCATCCTTCTTCGTCCTCTGCTGTCCAGCCCTTTTGCTTGAATGAGCTCGATGACTCACAGCAGCTCATTCATGCCTTTTTTTCAAGTGTGAAACATTGCTATATATAGAATCTTCAGTATTCCATTCATTTCTCAGGGATTCTCAGTGTTTCAGAATTTCAGGTACATTCCATAAAGGGTCACAAAGGAATTCTGGCAAAGCTGATCATTTAAATATGAAACTCCTACACTTTTAGCTTTTTTCTTGGAAGATTTAATACCTATTGCATCTTTAAACCATTCGCCTCCAGCTTCCTCACTGTCTCCTGAATCTTCAACCCATCCTTTAATCCCTAATGGATTTTGGCACTATAATCTGACGTGTAACGAACTTGGCCATTTGTAATAAGAGGAGATGCTGGAGTTTTTTCTACTTACCTTCACTTGCAGTACATATATGGAATGCAATTCATTTGAATTCAATTAAAATTCAAAGCTCACCTGCATCCCAAAATGTGTGTGCGTGCATAAAGAGTATTTTCACATATCAGCAAATCAGCTTAAAAGCAAGTCAACTGCAGATTAATTAGGCACATTAGCGGAGTCGAGTGGAGGGGATTGAACGTAAATGAATTTGAAGGGAGTAGTCTTTTTTTCCTTGATAAGAGTAATACGGATAATGACCAGATTTTTTAAGGAATGGAGTTACGAATAATTTCATGCATGCGTAGGTGCGAAATCAGGATAAATGGCGGATTTATGCAATAATTGAACATTGCATTGCGAGCCCAGGGTTCATTGTATCTTTAATTCTCTAATTCTCAAGAGTATTGAGTTTGTTTAACAGTTCTCAGTGAGAAGAATGGGTTGATAATGCGGAGGAATTGGGTATTTGCACACTCTCCGGGTGATTATGATGACAAGCTCATTGAAATTTATAAATTTGGACTCTGGGGAGCGTGGAATTGATCATTTAAATTGAATCTTAATTCTTTACAGGACGAAAAGTCATTGACCAACTTTGAAACCCTGTTCAAATCATCAAAACTTCAGGATCTGGACCTGACTGGGGTGCGGGTGCACATTAGCTCAGCAAATAAGATGGGTCTATTGAAGAACGCGATTGGCCTTATCGCTGGACTTGGTGGCGGAAATTCTCCGAGCTCAACAAACGGAGGAAGTCTTCTTAAAATAAATGGGACGATGGATAGAGACAAGGAGAGAAGGGCAACTCTGGATTCAAAGCTCCTCAGCAAAGGGAAAAAATCAATCTTATCTTCGGATCTATCTCTTTCAACTTATGGGAAGAAATACTTTCCAGAGCTATCATATCTACGAATTGGAGGAATGCAAATCGAGTTTCAAAAATCTCAAATCTGGCGAAGTATGGATATCCTCAACTTTCTTCTCCCCAGAATCAATCGAGACCGAATAAGGTAAAGAAGTTACATAATTCTTTTAATTAGTATTCTGTATATGAATTTACCAAAGATCTTGAAACAAAAAAATGACCGTCTTTGGTAGGAATTCTTATTCATTTTAATCGCATTGAGAAATATATTGCGAAATCAGATAGCTCCCCTTTTAATTAAATATTTACCCATCTTATTCAAATATTTCACACTTGATGAATTACCTATCTTTGCAAAATGAACGGCCTTTGAATTCGCCATGAATTGCGTCTTTTTTCAACAAGCTAAAGTTTTATGCAAATTCTGTAAATTCTTAGAAATCTTTTCGCTAAATCTTTATGATCATTTTTTTCTTAGATATTTGGATCTAAGTTTGGACCGGAATGAATCTACAGTCCTTATATCATCCCCTACTTCAATTGGTAACAGTGCAAATGCAGCTAATTTCGTGGAGGAGAAGATTCTATTAAAAACTCTCAAATTAATCGGATCACAACTCCCTAAATTACAAACCCTATTAATGCAACATTGGAGGATGAGGATTGGATCCACTGAGAAATCCCTTCGAGAGCTCACCAAATCTCTCTCAGGTCTTGAGTCTCTTTCATCAATTAACCTGGACTTTTGCATAGCAAATACAGAAGTTCAGGGGAATGTACTCCGGAGATCTGACCATATATTTGCACAGCTTCTCCTCGCAAACCTTCGAAGCCTATCAGAATTCTCTTGGGCTAACTTTGACTCGACACAGCTTGTACAATTGACAAAAGTGCTCAATGATTTCCAAAGGTTGCAACTTGTCCTCAAATTTGAAATGGTACCTCTAAACTCTATCCGAGCTCTTATAAAACAATCTCAAGCTGGAAAAATGTCTTCCTCTGGGCTTCTCCTTGAATACTCTGGGAATCACTCCATTTCTGTGCAAAGGCCGACCAAGGAGAGGAACGAGACTCATTTTATGACCAAGCTCAAGAAATTGCTGTGAACCGAGCCCCTAAAAATTCCTCAATCCTGAGAAAACCCAGTTTTGACTCAAATCCAACAAGTTTAATGAAGTTTTAAGTGTGAAGCTCTTACGTTTTAACCATTTGAGGAGCAGTTAATGATAATCTCGCAAAAAATGGGGGGCGAATAGGGGAAAAAAGACACAATTCCCGCTCTAATTAATCTCTCAGTCCATCCACGATCCTTATCCTCCGCAATTAAATGGGGAGAATAACGCTACTCAATTGAATTTAGGTAGGTAAAACCCCCTCTTGATCCTCCGGACCATTAACAATCAGTAATTAAATAGAATTACATAAGTCGAGGAGGAGGAGTACACTTGAAATCCCGTAATCTCATGCGGATATTACACTTTTTTTCACATGTGATATTTATTTTGTAGAATTAATAGATCTAAATGTACTTTAACCATTTAACTTTTATATAACGCTAACTTTAATTAATTTCGGAGTATTAAATGGGTTACTTACGAGTCTCCCTATCCCCCCAACACACTTTGTTATTTAATTAATTAAAGTACTTTAATTTGCGCAATTGCAATCATGTTATTTAAAAGATTTACTCCTTAATTAATTAATCTAATCCTAAATTAAAGTTGTACAAACTACTACTACTGTAATTATTATAATTAGCAGTTAGCGCTAACTTGTTTCACTTTGTTATAACCTACTTTTAATCCTAGTGACTTGAGCATTTTTTCATGTACCTTTCCACGTATGAATTTATAAGTAAAAGTGTAAATAGAATTAATTTAAAAAGTGTCAATCAATTTGGATCTACTCTGATTAAGTACGATAGTATGTAAATTAAGTTAGTTATTTTTATAGTTTTTTTCTCAAATAGCAAATTTGCATGCCAAATGCACATTTTGTATATAAACACACACAAAGTCTTATAGTCATTTTGTTTTTTAAATGATTTTTTTTAATTACTATTAGTTTGTAATAGAGTGTGCATGTATGTATTGTGGAATCTCTCATTTCTCTCTAGGAGATTTACAACCCTCCTTTGATGTAGGTATATTACAAAGTATGTATAAATTATATAGAGTGACATTCTTTGACAATCTTGTTTTTCAATCAATTTACTCTCGAGTAATCTAACTAGGCTAATGATTTCTAACCATTTGTGAGGGGAAGTAGGAATGTGAAATGTTTCAAAAGGAATTGAGCGACAATAAAATTCAATAAAGAAAAAATAATTTACAATTTAAACATGTTCATTGTTCGATTTCTAGTCGATAAATTCTTAAATGGGGAAATGACAGTAGCATTTAATCGTAAGAACAGTAGAAACAAGAAATTCATTTTATAGCATTTTTTATATGTAATAGAGAGATTGCGATAAGGGAGCATTTATGAGAGAAGGTGATGAAGAATAGTTGACATCATAGCCTTCGCGCAGAGATGAATTACATTTGGAGGACAATGAGAATCTTCTCGGGCCATCAAGCTGTGAGTAGCAGGGAATTGTCAACGGAGGGCACAACAAAGGCTTGCCATTTTTATTGTCTTTCATTTTGTGTTTCTTTGTCCAAGCAAAATAGCAGTTTAGTAAGCGCATATAATCTGATTGAAGAAGCTCTAAAGTCTCTGAAGAACGGTATGCAGTCCATTTTCAATAGGATATTAGAGATTGTAATGAGGAAGAATAAGAAAAAGGAACATGATATTGGAGAATCTTCAAATGCAAGCTTCTCGATATTTTGTATAGGTCTTATTATTCATTCCATCCGTTTAGGAAATAGCTTATAGGAATCCCAAAGTCTTTGGGGGAGGAAATCAAAACGAGCCCAATCCATCAAGTGTCAGGCTACATTAAAGGCTCCAAGCCGAGAGGCTTGTTCGCAAGTCCTCCTTGAGGGGGAAAAAGATCGAGCTTGCAAAGAGTCAGCAAATAATAATACAATACTCTGATATAGGGCGAATTGTAAAATAAAAGAGCAGTCGATCCACAAAATGCAAATGAGATCTTCTCAGAAAAATTCGATCAATTGGCATTCTCGGGAGGGAACTCTTTCGTTCGACAAAAGGGAGAGGCGGTGGCGGCACTCTGAAGAGTCTGAAAAGTCTGATCTGCCTCAGGGATTTCCAATTAGTAAGGATTTATTCATTTGAAAGAGTTTATGCAATAATGTAACTTGTGCTCGTGTGCTCAAGCAAATTTAATATTAAAATTATTTGGATCTTGAATTCCGATGCAGTTAATCAGGATGAGGAGGTGGAGTGAGATCTAGCTATAAATGCTCAAAGGTTTAACAAGAGCTTTTAGAGATCCGGTATTGCATTAGGATTGATTTGGGAGGAGACGCGATTTTTGTGGCTCTAATTGCACAGGTCAAATGCATTTTAAAAAATGGAAAAACCTAGAGCCAAGTTACACGCAAGATTGGGGCCGGAAAAAATGTAATTAATTAGGTACGATTAGAGAATCGAGGGCCTAGTTATTAGCTCGTCAAATCCAATAAACTTGCCCATAAAAATTTCTAATCAAAAGAAATTAGTGCAAATTATTGCGATTTAGTCGTTTTGTTCAAGGTTTAATTTTTTGAAGCGAGTTGCACTTAAAAAGCACGCATTCCACCATTTAACTATTTCAGCTATGCCGAAAGCCCAAAGGATTGGCTGATAAATTGCAATGCTCAAACTAATCCTAGATGCCTTACAAGGCCCGAGTTTACGAGTTTTACCCAATCTATCCGTACAAATTTGAATGGTTTTTGATTTGGGCTTTGAGGATAAGGATTGGAACTAATAGAATAGAATGCAGAGATCAAAGAGGTTAAAATGCTCGTGAAAGAAATAGCTTTTTGACATGCACGGCTGAGGTAAAAGGGGAAAAAATGAAAGGATCTCAAATCTTCAAGATCCATAAATCCCCCTCTAAATACCCCTCTCCATAAAACCTATAAGTCAAATGAATTGGTCGGTCATAAATTAGTCCAAAATTCCCGATCGAGTGCATTTTATGATCCGTCAGAGACTCTGAGGAGATTCAAATTGTTTTAGAAAAAATCCGACAATTCCTGATTCAAAATTCCCCAAGTCCATTGTCCTTTTCTCCCAATACGAGATTTACTGACTTTGAACATGCTGGGAACTTGGATGATAATTGGGGCGACGGTGTCGACTTGTAAAAAGGAGTGCTTCTTCAGGCTTTTAAGGGTGCAAAAAGGGGCCGTTTGCTTTTAAAAACGAGTCTTCCCAATTTGAATTGAATGGCTCTTTTGTTCAAAAAGGTATAAATTGCAGGCGGACATATGGTACAAACTGCTTCAATCGCAAGATCCGCCGATTTAAAGAGCATTTAAGGAGGAGGAGGAGAGCTCCTGAAGAAGTCGTCACATTGCAAAGAAATGAAAGGGAAATCCGGAATAATTTGCGATTAGCGTAGCCCCCTCGAACAATGGGCAGTAAAGTGAAGAAGCTCCAGAACAATACTACCATTAAAATTCACACATGGTTCTCAGGTTCTCTCGAAAATCCTTGCTCCTCTTTGGAGAGATTGACGATCTAGATCGGCATTTCCAATATATATTTGTGTGCAAATTTTATTTATTTGAACCTGAGAAAAATGAGCATTTTGTTAAGGAGGAGGAAGATGTAGCTGAAAATAATAGGGGAAGAGAGAAGGTGAAAAATGGATTGGATTCCTTCTGACCAATTTCAAAGAATCCAAACGGGCGAACCCTTGTCAAATTCAATTCTTCCCCAAGAGTAAAATCCAAAAGCCTTTAAGCACAGTCTTCAGATTTCTAAATCATTTTATTTTTGACAACTTGTCCAATCCTCTGTCCAAGCTCTAAGTAAACTTTCCTCTTGAAAAAATGCCCCATCTTCTCAGGACTAGGAAGAGGAGGCAAGAAGAAGAAGCAAGACAGGTTGAACACTACTTGGGTGTAATAAATCATTCGAGGATTCAAACCAAGAAGCAAATGTGTACAAGAAGCCCATTTTGCATATGAAATTCGCGAGTAATTTTGCGTTAACATCCATTCAGGAAGACCCCCTTATTAACGAGTTAAATGAACGGCCAGTTGAGGAAGGAAATTGTTCAAGCCAAAGAGGAGTTTGCATGCAAATTATCGGTCAAACATTTCGGATAATTACCCCTGCTTGATTTCGCACAGGAATATTGATGGCCAATACTCTTAAGTTTGGCAAATCGTGCAGAGATCATTGACTAAAAGAATTTTCAAAAATGCCCATAAAGACTTTACTTTAATGCATTTAAATATCAAATTAATACCTGATATTTTAGGAATAATAATACAATACAATACCTAATGCAAAATCCTATGCAAAATGTTTTTTTTTTAACTTTATAAATGGATTGTAATTTGTCCTTGAAAGTATGATTCCATTCATGGAGTACTCGGCTACTCGCAAGCTAAGCTATTAAATATTCATGAATCAAATCAAATAGACTGCAAATTCATGACTAATGCAAAAATATATCGACCTTCATCCAACACCTCCAGTCTCAAACTCTTTCCCAATATATTTTACGAATACTAGCCTACTAGGAGTAGGCGATAAAGTTGATACTTTTTATGATAACTCGTATATCAGTAATATAAAAAACCTAAGTCGCACTTTTGAATTAAATAAACCTTTGAACTTTTATATTAAATTGTATATTGACTATTGAGAAAAGATTAGTTATAATTTGTGGGTGCTGTGTATTTGAGTAGCGGCATTTCTTTCCTTCAGTACTCTAGACTCACTACGTGTTAAGAGTAGATCAAAAAGTGTTTATCTCAGCATGTCTGAGAATTCTCAGAATCTCTCAACGGATGTCAACGTAGTATTCCGGCCTTTATCTATCAAGTTAAAAAATTAAAAATTACACAAAGGCTCTCCTTTGTTTACATTAAAATAATGATGATTCCCGCGATCCAACTCTTTTGAGTTCTCTGCGGTTTCATCTGCTGTTTTGGGTGACGAATGACGAGTCCTTTGGAGTCCTTCCCTATTTAAGAGTAAACAAGATATAAAATGAATAAAATGAACTCGAATCATTAAACAAGAGAGACCGAATAGAAAGTGTACCAATGGATCGGATTTAAAGAGTTCATCCAAGTTCATCGATCGAATAACGAATTCCAATTCGCGTCTCACCCTTGTCACATTATTGACATTGCTAATCTCGATTTAATCATATATAGGAGGATTTTAAGTGAACGAACTCGGCTTGATCTATTCCGATACGATTCGAATAAAACCCTTTCCACTCCTGTATGAATTATGATATTTCTATCTCTGTACTCCTCTCATCGCTCAACGAGCCAGTTCCAATCATTAGTCGCCAATTAGGGCTACAATCAACTTTTGCCATTTAACCATTCCCTCATCAACTGGTTTCCCATTTGTAGTGCAATTTGATCTTGACTTTTAATCGTCTCTCCGGCCTTCGTGTCTCTCCACTCGGCCATATATCGAGTGCTCTATCTTCACACACTGAGATAAACTCGAGTAGATAAGGTGCAACTTTTTAGCCCGTCAAACCCATTTGCAAGACAATTATCCGGCGGCCGGATCACCAAGAAATTTAGAATTTTAAGGTATGTACACACACACATTAAATCCTCCAATAATAATAACTCTCCGTTGTCTCCCAAGCCATTTTTCTAATCATTATCGCTCCTTCTCCTTTGGCTTTACAATTTTATTGATCTGGCTTTGTTTGGCTATCGTTTTTTGGAATTCCTCGACTCTCCCACCATCACAAATGATCTTAAATATCAATTTATAAGCAAGCGAGTGGTACAATATCTGAACAGCTTTCCCCTCCTCTCGATTATCTTCTCGGAACAGACTTTTAGGCTTCATTTAATTACCTCTTTCAATCCCGATTTAGACAGGGAAATGGCCAATTTAGGATTACACTTGAATACTCTGGGGATTATCCTCCTACTGGGATGTTTCTCCATGCCCTCAACGAGTCTCCGCTTTGATTCTGCTCCTTCATTTAATAATGGCCAGTACAAAGTCACGTACCTCGGAAATGACATACCCGGATCGGAAGAATCTGACGAGGAGATTGAACTGGAATCTTCGCATCCGAATTTACTGGGAAGCCCCAAGCTTTGGGCAGTCATTGTCGCAGGTATAAAATATTTGATTCTTTCATTTGAATTTAAATTATATTTGTGTCCTTTTGAATAAAGGATCTAATGGATATTACAACTATAGACATCAGGTATGCGTTGTTTATACGGATAAATGCTACAAAATGTTAATTAGCAAGACCAGGGCATTGCCAAGAATTCATCTATCTTTTAAAGATATTATCAGCAAATTAGGTTAAGTATTTTTCTGAGCAGCTCTTAGCAAATTTAAAATTGATTGGTCCAATACAATCAAAAGCTCTTTTAGGACAATATAGGAAAGTGATAACCCATTTTTTAATAAGCTCGAGATATAAGCCTTTGTTTATTCAAGCTGTGAAGTTCATAATTTGAGATAGATGCCAAAAAACCGTAAAAATTAATGGAGATAAACAGCACTTAAAGTGCAGAGAGGAGACTGTGCAAATTGTGTGACTAATCCCCATTTAATGGGTGAGGTTTTAAATGCGCAAAACAAGTTAAACTCGATCTGCACTCTCACATATCATCTCGATGGCCTCTCCACCGCAGAAACCCCATGACTCTGAGTAGTCTCCTCTCTCTGGCAAAATAATTATTCGCTACTTTTAATTGTTTTCCTATAAATCCCAATCTCAAGAGCTACAATATTCAAAACTGTAAGCCAACACAAGAACAAGGATGATGAATTGCTCATATAGCTAGAAGGGGGGAGCCTGTGATTAAACTGTTTCGCTAAGAGGTTTCCCCTTACCCCGAGCTTGAGGAAAACAAATAAGATTGCAATTATTATACAACATTTGCATTCTGAGACGGCGGGAGTTGAGGAGAGCAGTAATTCATTATGCCAAGAGGGCCGAGATTTGCGGAAGTTTGAATATGCCAATCCTCTCCTATCTCCTAATGGATTTATGTAATACGAGTATGTATAGCAGTCTTAAGACTAGTGCAATTTAGATTATTCCATCAGATTACAAGCTCCAATTAGGTAAATCCATTAGCTTTCAGCCAAGTTTTTTTTAATAACGGATTTTGGTGAAATTTAAATTCCAATAGAAAAATTCATCTTTAAAATAAGCATTTTTTTAATAAATAGATATTTTACATCAAGTTTTTTCGCATTAGATTAATTAATTCAAATTAATTCAAATTCGATTGAAAAAAATTTAATTAGGCGGATGCATCTCATGCATGGCAGCTCCTTAGAAGAAATGGTATCCCAGAAGAACGGATAATTCTAATGATGTATGATGATATTGCCTATGCCGATGAGTAAGTTGAAAAATAATCATTTAAAAATTGATATGAGCAATAATAAATTAATATATCTAATTATAGGTTTAAAAAATTAAATCTGTATTTGCCCTAATGAAATTCTTAAAGGAGTAGCTTAAAAATCATATTTTATCGAATTGTCAAATCTTTGGTTTTTCATAAATATTTATTTTATATTATTTACGACAGTATTTCACCCTTTAACTCGAAAAAGTTTTATATTAACTTTCTGCAAACAAACGAAAGGGGTTTGACCATTTTTTAGGTGGACAGGGGGAATCCTCAGAGATTTTTCTCCAAATCCTTCACAAATTGTTATTGATCCCCCAAAGTGGACCGAGCTTTTCAGATTCCTCTTCCCTGACCCTCACGAATTATTTTCATCCTTCTCATGTGTCTCTTCCAGTTCACTTTCTCCCATTTTTCCAAGTTTCTTCCTCCCCTCGTCTAGGTACCTCATTCAAAATCAATTGTTTCACCATGTTGTGGGTTTCAAGACTCAAAGTACTTAACAACAAATAGTAGGGGAAAGGTTTATGTCTTTTTCCCTTGAAAGAAAGTACTATGTAGCCCGGATCATAAAAAAGACGGGGAAATAGATACAAAGATTCCCCCGAATTAGGGGCCCGAGAAATACAGATAGGAGCTAATGAATTAAACAATCCTCCTTTCTTT
This sequence comes from Megalothorax incertus, assembly GCA_036507255.1. Lineage (NCBI taxonomy): Eukaryota > Metazoa > Arthropoda > Collembola > Neelipleona > Neelidae > Megalothorax > Megalothorax incertus. The sequence continues at coordinate 99 of JAAZTK010000172.1, read as the reverse complement.
CCCTCAAAGTTCCCAATCAAGGAATTGGTTTCCCATAAAATGCGGGTTCAATCCGATCTTTGGGATCCGAAAGAATTCCAATTTGGTTGGAGATGGGTG
>JAAZTK010000171.1:0-26882 GCA_036507255.1 Megalothorax incertus | reverse complement strand
GGCAGTCTTGGGAAAGTGATTGATGCCATGGGCAAATTTAGCGTCAAAGATCTTACGGGATTCCTCAAAGAGATGCAAGAGCTGATGACGGTGGTGGGAGATATTGTTGATGGATTTGAAGATATTGATATTGATATTTAAATATCTGTATATTTGGGGAAAATAAAAATGCCTTCGAGGAAATATACCTATATACATATGTATATAATAAGTGTACAGATCATGAATATGACCATTGATTAATGATTATATTTTACATATTGCAAGTATCATTCTATTCATATAGATAATAGGAATTGTGTAGGAGTTTCAAGTAAACGTGGGTATACGTATTTGTTAAAAATAATATTTATCTACAGTTGTTAACTTTAACTTTATTCATAGATTGTCAATTCAAGACATGACCTTTGAGAAACGTGAATACAAAACATCTACAAGTATTAGATTATTTAATTATCCTCTATTAACGTATGCGTCTTCTTAATAGTAAATGTACGAACTATTAACATAATTCTTCATATGTGACACATTATAATATATTTTCAATACAAGATGATTTTTAGATTTTTCGTATTGATATAACTTATGGTGCTACTCGAGTCTCGTAGTATAGGTAGAGTAATGATTAGATAAATGTTGCCCTATTTAATATTGGAAGGATTCATTTGCTCAAGATCAGTTTAATTGGTCTCAAACATGACATCCCATTATTCAAACATTTAAACACTTTGAAATCCAAAAATAGTAATACAAATCAGGCCAATACTCGAATGTATACAGGATGTGTAGAACCCCGTAGGAGTGTATAGCTGCATTACAGCAATTGTTTAAATGTTTTCAAGATTATGTACTACAATTCAGACCCCAAGTCTCTCTTACAATACTCACTGGTATATTGTACTATTCCGTATATATCAAATGAATCAGAATTCATTTAATGACAATGTCATCATTTCCCCTTTTGGCCTCCCCATAAAATAAGAATAAAGGGAAGATGAGGGGATCTTAATGAGGATGAGAAATATTTTATGAGATCAAATGCCAACGATATTAAACGGATGAATCATGCTTGGTTTAAAATGTGTTAATCTAAATTACTAATCTCTGAAAGCATCCAAGAAACACTTGTCATTTCACTTGTGACTAAAATTACTCATTTCATCATATATGATATTTACGTGAGATATAAACTTGAAATAACATTTCCTCATCCGTAAATAAAACTGCACCATTTTCCCAAATTCCAAAAAAAAGTTCAACCACAATTTTTCTAAACTAAATGCACCTGGCATAAAATAATGTTTTATTGTACATTTTGAAAGCATGTAGCCCATACATCATCAGAGATATCATAAAATGACACCTCTAGTATCATACGGTACTGGAAGTTGTACATTACTTTGCAGCAGCTCTCACAATGATATGTGAAATTCAATTGGTCCAATACCTAATAATGTCGTTAAGTAAATATTAGAGTAATCAAATATCGCTTTTATACCAAACTACAAACTATACCTTTTTGGTACACCCCTCCTGGACACAGGCCTTGTAAATATTCTCTTTGACAGACTTGACCATGACTTTAGCCACAAAAACAAGGTCCATATCCAGAGATTCCAATACATAAGAATTTGCCTCCTTTAGATATTTCCATTGGTCATTCAATCCTCCAAGACTTTCAGAAATAGTGATACTTGTGGTTTGCTCTTTGTGGCCATCCTTGTCGTACCATTCACGGAGGACATGAGCTTCTTTTATATTTGGGTTGACCTATAATACAAAGATTTATAAATAATTGGGCAAAATAAACTTTAAAAATTGAAAGTACCTCGAATACTGATGACATGAGAAGAGAAGCACTTTTTCCATTAAAATCCGACACTTTTGCCCCTTTAATTGCAATCACCGGGAGGGATGTATCATTAAAGTCCTCAGCTTCCTTTCCCCAAAGTGTAACGTTTATCTCTTTATTGGAGGGATCAACGAGCGTAATCTCCCGCTTGGTGAACTCCCGATTCGTTGACCTTTGCGTGACCTTTGAGATGTCTGCAACCCTTTTGCAAATACCGATTAATATCTGGATAATTACAAAAAATAACATTATTTAAATATTTTAAAATATCTCATTAAATTTTAAATGCAAAGGGCACAACTCACCAACAATGCTCGACTCTGGCTTTTGTTCAATGTCCCCAATTTTAATGAACTCAAAAGTTTGCATAGGGATGTCATCCGTATCAGTGAGACACGGGGTCATGGTCGACTTTCCATTAAGGGTCATCTCATAGTCGTGGCTGAGGTTGTTAAATTGCCGATTCGCCGGTCGCAAATTAAATTTGCTAATGAAGAATACTTTATTGATCTGAAATTTAAATTACAATAGCAATTAATGAATTCGTAAATAAAGGATTTGAGTTATTTAGTAAATTATTAGTAATTAGTTTGCATACCGCAATCATATCGTAGAATCGGTCTACCTCCTCATTAAAACATGACCCCTTAATTTCTCCCGACTCGTCAATTAAATGAAAATTGAAAACTTTGCCGTCTCCCTTTGAATTGCTGAATGATCTTATTTGAGTTTTGAGCGTAACTCGAGCACGTAAAGTAAATGACCTGAGAATTAAATTATTTAATGGATTTTTAATCGCAATTTCAAAATATTAATTAGAAATAAATTTTTAAATTATTTTACGTGTAAGGCGTCACGTCTGAAATTGGAACAAAGTTGACCATTGGTCCCAATTGAGGAGCAGGTCCAGTTTCCGGCTCAAAATTCATTTTAAATATTTTAAGAAAAGAATTTGAATAAAATTCGAGAGAATAAACTTGTCCTGTTTTGAACTTATGAAATATGCAAAATTTTAATGACATCTCAAATAAAGATTAATAGAAAATAGCGTCAGTTCATATAATTATGCGAGAGTGCATAAAAAGGGCGGTATATATACGAACTCTGTTCTTACGTGAAGAACTGTTTTACTCCACGAGCTCTAAAAAAATTAAAGTTTTGACCTTTTATTTCCCACAATGACCTCATTAACCGTCACTCTTCGGAAAATGTACCACGAACCGATATGCAAAGGGGGTGCGAATAAGATTGTGGCTGGTCCTGATCAGCAGGTGAGTATTAATTACAATTTAATCAAATAAGGGTGCCGAAGCATTTAAAAAAAAGGGTTAAAGTCGATTTAATATGATTAATTAAATAATTTAATTACGTATACTAATCATTGTAATTAATTTGGATAATGAAAAGATGGATGGATTAATTAATTAATTAATTTTCTGACCACATTTTAATTTTTGAGTCTTGCATATTGACAGATTTATTCATAATTAATTAAAATCCAAATTCATATTCGAATGGATCTAATTGCAAGTTTTATAATTTGCTTAATCTATTAATAAATAACCAATTAATCGATATTATTTATTAACGTACATTTTACTAAGAAAAGTTTTTCATTTCCAAAAGTTCATGTTGGAGGAAAGGTTTGTCTACGCAATTTCGCATAAATCCAGTCGGATCAAGGGTAGGCTTAATTAATGATTTAATTCAATTTTAATCTAATTAATTTATTGAATCTTTAATTTAAAGCGACGCTATGCAAAATCCGCTTCACAGAAGGAAGGTGGATTATAATGGAGCACTGTGTAAGTCCGTATAATTAATAGATATTGAATTGTGCTTTTATAATGTATTTATTTAATTAACAGAGTGAGTTTAACTTGTACGTGGATGGAAAAAGAGTGAGGAGGGGAACAATTGCCGAACTCAAGCCTGATGACATTATTGAGAGCGTGGTCGACGATGATGGCAAGCTAGTTATGCATGTATTTGAGCTGGTGAGTAAACCTTTATTTCATATTCTCGTTAATTAATTACTTTACTCTAAGGATTATGAGACTGAGACGATGGACGTAATGGCAGTCAATCTTTTTGATACAACAGAGTATATGCTTAATTCGAAAAGGTTCTCAGAAGGGTATGATAATTTATATAGGCTTTACGTCGTGTCTAATAATCAGTTTGGATTTAGATGCCGGATCTGCAACATTATTTTTTCAAAGCCGACAAAGTATTGGGAGCACTTGCACATGCATGCTGAAGGTAGTAAATCATAAATTTGATTTAATTTTGGCCAATAAATAATTACATGTTCATAATTAGGATGAATGAAAGCAGTTAAGCTGAAGCCCTACATTTGGATTATTGGAACTACTACACATTTTTTATTCTTTACAATATACCTTCTTAAAAGAATCTTAGAATAGACTAACGTTTCAACGTTTCAATGCAATTTTCTTACAGTATTTTATGTACCTCTTATATCAAACGAGTAGTTGATTTTTATAGAAATTGAAATTAGGTTAGAATAGACATTGAACGGAAGCTGAGCGTTTTATTTGGTGCATATATCCTTTAGATTAGATTTAATTTTAATAATAGAGGCTTGTAGCTAGTGTCAAATATACTTTACCTTCCTATGTTTCTTCCTTTCAATATACTCTACCTTCCTAGTGTAAAGTAAGTTTTTTTCTGAAAAGTATTTAACATTTACTTTTGAATTTCCTTCTGTTTGTTTTAATATATGTAATTTCCTTCTACTATCTTTCATGCCTTTTAATTAGCAGTAATATGGCTTAATGATTTATTATTTTCCTCATTAATTAAATCTTTTTTACTTGTGTATAATTTCACAAATTTTTGATTGATATGTAAATATTAGAATTTCATTTTAAAATTAGATACCTTTTGAAAATTGATTAATATGTACTCGTATATTCTATCTATTCTATTTGTTCAGTATTAATGTTAAAACTTAATTGCAACTTTTCAATTAGGTTTATAATTCAATGCTTATGCATATATCTTAATTTACAATATACTTTTACTATTGTAAAAACTCATTTTAGATTCTATTGTTATTTTTATATACTATTTTGTCTAATTTTTTAAATCATTTTGAAATGTAATGGTTTATCTTTGTTCTTAAAGATTAAATAAATCTCGATCAATATTAATATTTCAAATCTATTTGGCTATAGTTTACTTTCTTTTTATGTATAAAGTGGGTAGTTTTTGTGATGATTTTGGAATTTTTAGACCTAATTGCATTAATTTATGGTTTGTAGCTAATTTTAATTTTAGCATGTCTTAAAATAATCCAATTAGGGATGGTTATGAATTAAAGCTTTGCATTCTATCCTATATTTTACTGTCATTGCATTAGATAGATAGGATTATATGAAATCTTGTATGAAAAGACAAGATTTGTATTTTTAAAAGTTGTACTTTTTAATAAGAGATAAGAGATATCAATGACAAAGTAGACAGTATTAATGCTGATATTAATTAAAAACTTTAAAATTCTATCAATTTATTTCATACCCCTCTTAAATGAGTAAATATCATTTACATTGAGTAATTAGATATCTATATACACGAGTACTGTACACTATATGATATTGAATTTGAATATAGTCAGCCAATTTTGAAGTTTTAAGAATAAAAAGATATTCTACTCGTATAGATTCCGGAGATAATTTTAAATGTCACTACTTTAAATGCTACAAAGTGTATATGAAATATAAATTCGGGTCTTTCACAAGTAATTTTGAATTGGGGATAAATTGAATTTAAATTAAAAAATACGTCTTCATTCTTGAGGAGGATTAAGGATTTTGATTCGATTATCACGAACACGAATAAGTTTGCTGTAAGTTACCTCAAAATTCTGAAGTAAATCCTTTTGTTCAGTTCGACTTTGGAATGTCGAAGGCCTAATTTAAATAATGCTAATTAGAATAAAAAAATCACACATATTTAATCATAATTCACACTTACATGCTAATTAGAAGTGTCTTGTAATTGGTAATTGCTACTTCAAGTTTGGCACAATTCTCGATAAAAGATGGATAAGACTCTTTGAGGATCTCATTCAACTCATTCTCAGCATCACCCTCAACTGAAGTAACTGTAAGAGGAACAGTCTTTTTTGATTGAAGACATGCATAGAATTCCACAATCCTCTCGGCCTTCTCTTGGAGGCTCACCAGAATGCTCTCGAGATTGTCCATTTCCGCTTCAAATATATCGTAGTAGATCATGTAGACTATCTTGGTCAAATCCTCAAGCGTGACAACATCTTCCCGAATAGTTGCGATCTATTTTGTATTAAAAACCGTTATTAATAAATCAAATGTTGTAAAATAAGATAAGTTACTCTTTCATACCTCTTCAATGCGTACTTTAAGTGCAGTTGCTAAATTTTCATCAGTGAGACTGAGCCAAAAAGCAGACTGAAAAATAAAATGTATTCAATATATTTAAAAAAAAAGGATATTGAGATATGGAAAACTTACACTTCTTTGTACAGATAATGGGAACTCGTACAAAGGACCAGTACATGAATGTAAAACAAACATTACAATAATATCATCATATTGTTTAGAGCAGGCAGGAAGGATTTCGATGAGCGAATTACTAAGTGATACAATCAGCTTTGCAATGTTTTCACAACGGGAATTCAATTCAAATGTAAGATTTTGGATAACTTGAAATCGCTTTGCGAGTATATCATTCTGAGACTTTAATTGACCACATTCGTCAGAAAGACTTTTCAAAACATCAATGTCACTTTGAAGAGTGTGCCCTTTACTTTTTTGATAAGCTGCAATTTTGGCTTTTTGCACTTCGACCCTTTTAACCAATGAATTGACGGTTTCACCAAGCTCATCACGCTTATAAATGTTCTCTCGCAAACCTCTCGCAAATTTAATAAATTGTTGACTATCATAATTGAGTGAATGATGGGCATCTCTGATAAATTCAAAACAAGCCAGTCCAAAGGGGATCCCGGGTTCTTGATCCAATAGGAAAGTTGGTACATCATACATGTCGATGCCATCCGGGAGTACGATACGGAGGTCCGTAAGGTTTTCATTCTGTAGAGAATCGGACTCAATATTGGATCCTTGAATAGGTTCAAGTGGATCAATTTGAGGATCATTAGTCGCAGTTGGAATAATAGGGGTTTCATTAATCACAGGTGGAACATTTGAGACATCCTTTATCAGGGGTTGAGCAATTGGAGCATCTTTAAGTGGGACATCATAAGTCTCAGGATGAGCATTGTGAGAAACTACAGGTTGATCAATCTGGGCATCATTCTTTTGAAGTTTCTTGTTCTTGTTACGGCTTCTCTTCTTTTTCTTAGGTTTTTCTTCTTCAGGGATGGTTGATTTATTAGGTGAGCTTGGTTGATCTTGTTGCAAATGCTGAGGGTCATGTGTTGAACTTGAGGGAGCTGTTGTCTGTACTTTAGGATGAGGCTGTTTTATCTTAATCCTCTCATGTGACTCCTTTTGAATAGGGTTCGGTTTTCCTTGAACAGTTGAACTTGTACCTGCTCCTGTCTCGTGTAAATCAGGAGCATCGACTCGGATGGATTGTTTAGTCTCAGTAGCCAGCTTAGGACTCTGACTTTTTGGGCTTGCTACTTTCATATTGAGGTCTTCTCCCTTTTTGAGATCTTTACGAGGACTTGCTGGGGACTGTATTTCAGCTTGAACCTCTTTTGCTCTAGGAGTGGTTCTGGCTTTACTTGAACTCTTTATAGATGGAGACGCAGCCCTTTGACCCGTTGCTGCTTTAGGCATGGAGCGAGATTTTGGTGGACTCTTCACAATAGACGGCTTATATTGTCCACTAAATGCAGCTGTAGTCCTTGGGATAGGTGAATTAGCTACAGCCATTAATCCAGGTGTAGGTTGAGGTGTTGACGTAGTGGCCTTCCCCTTTGGTGCATCCGTTTGATTAATTGCTTTTTTTGCAGAGGCTACAGTAGGAAAAGTATAATGGGGACTTTTCGTAGAACTTGGAGATCTCGGAGATTTGGGAGAGATTGGAGATTTTGGAGAGATTGGAGATTTTGGAGAGATTGGAGATTTGGGTGAGATTGGAGAGTTTGGAGAAAGTGGGATCTTGGGTGACATTGTAGATGTGTTAGGTAGATTTGATGGTAATGCTGATGGTGGAAAGCTTAGAGGATTACTACTTGTATTGACAGGGCTTGAAGCGAGTGATGAAGCTGGATTCAAAGGCATATTGATTTGTGCAATTTGAGAAAAAGTTGTACTTGAGGAAGTAGGACGATCAATTACTTGGTTTTTTGAAAGTGCAATATGAGTCTTGACATCGTGACCTTCCTTCATCTTCACACAACAGGCCACAAAGTCTTGCTCCTTTTCCACAATCCCCTTATTGACTGCTTTGCAGACAAAGGCTACGAGATGTTTAATAGATTTCTCTCTTCGGGATAGATCGGAATTAGGGACAAATTTTATAAGAGGATACACGTCCAGACAAACAAAAGAGATAACGGAATTATTATCCACACTTCTTACAATAAGTTTATAAGAAATTGATGATCGATAGATTCCTCTCTCTCCACTGTCGACTTCATTACCAGCAAAGTTCAGCACCATCTTTGTAAACTGGATAGATTTTTCATTAAGTTTAATAATTAAAGTTATTATATTTTTATTTGTACATACTGGTATCAGAGTTGTAAATCCTTTGTCAAATTCATCAGGAGAGTCAACAATGATTAATGAGTGTAGAGACTTCCAAGTATATTCCTTTTTCATTTTTCGTTTGAACACGAGATCCAATCCATTCTTCATGAGATTTTTAACTTCGTAAAAAGTGATAAGATGTTTGTTAAATCTCCATCTTGCATTATTCTGTCTCTTTCTGTAGGGTTATTTAAAGAAATTGAATGAATATTCTTTGTGTTAAACTAAGGATAAGTATTTTTTTTAACTAGTTTTTACACCTACGTAAACCCAGGAATGTCTCTCCGAATGTCCATTGTTTGTGCAGCCAAATCTATTTAAAAAGTGTTAATCAGGTTTACATAATGAATATGTAGCAGATATAATGATATTGTTAAAATCAGTACCTTTAACTATTGGAATTTGAAAATATGTAGGAAAATGGTGGTGGCTAGACTCGGCTTGATGTAGTTAAAGCAGACTGTAAAGTGTAATTAAAAAATTTACTCCTTGTACTTTTTACTAGATGACTAATATTATAATGATTATAATTGGTATTTAATTACCTCTTACTATGGGCATAGTCTCATTAATTGATGTATTTTCGAATTATTATAAAATTACAAATTAGTCGCTAATACAATACTCAATTTTGTCCAGGAAAACAAAAAAAAAACTTGTAAATAATTTGTAAATGAGTATCAATTCGTAATATACACAAATTTGTCGTTGTTAGTATGAAATTTAATTAGATCAAATACTTGGGTCAAGGTCAGGTCAAAAATTTATTCCGATAATTGGGTATTATTGAAATTTGAGAAATTGAAAGAGAAAAAATGACCAAGTGGCTGAGGGCTACAAATACAGACTCGATTGCCAACCTGCCAGACGTGGCGTGGTAAATGCAACGTTTCCAGATTTACAATTGTCTCGAAATATGGCAATATTCACTATGTGTACTATTGGGGGTAATTTGAGTTATTTGCAATGTATATTACTTGAACATGATCTTTTTGCAAATGGACTGCTAATTAGCAATAAAGTAATTAACAATTGAGATTATTATACAATAATTTGATTGATATAGAAATATATTGTTAAAATACTAGAAATACTTAAAAAATGATAAATTGTGAGTTTGTGCAAAATTGAAATTAGCAAACATGGATATAAGTGACATTAGCGAGCCAATATTAAGGGAGGACCTCAGGTCAAAGGTCATCAATAATGATGATCCCCATTTGTTTTATCAAAAACATGTTGCAAGATCATATGAGGTAAAGTCCTTGACGGTAGAAGACCTTTGGAGAATGGCAATGATGGATTCTCGCAGCGGAGACATCAAGGTGCTAAAAGAAAGCTCAATTATGATTGTTCCTGAAGGGAAAGAACTTGTCAATCTATTCCGTAACGGGGTAGCTACTTGGGTATTGAATATGAAGTCCATTTTATGCAAATTAATAAACCAATATCATATTTAATAGATGCCGGACAAAAACTACTACAATATCAAATGTACAGAGGTCGTCGAGGTTTTGTATGTGACAGGTTCACTCGCCCATCCAGAGGTCACATTTATGCCTACATGTATACCAACTATTTGGTTTACTAAACTGGTTCATGATGGCGGAGTTCCGATCCACTGGGATTCAAATGGAGTGATTTTAATGCCAAACTTTCACCCAGACCCTATGGAAGTCCGGTTGACCCCCGAAATAACTGGGATAGAATTGTCCCCCTATTCATGCCATAAGAGGAAGTTATTGCTTCAATACTTGTATGAGTATGAATATCCCACTGCCCCTGACAATCGATCGTATCAATACCTAAAGGGTTATGAGACTATTAAAATTAAATTCAGTATCTAATATATGCAAATAATTTTAGATTTCTCAACAATGGGACTCTATATATTGTTTGAGGACCAGGTTAAGGAAATGGTTGGAATTCTCAGTGAAAAGGGGTACCTTTTGGAGGCAGCCAAACAAATGTACCAATCCAATGATTCTAGATACATTCGGAATTATGGAATTGAATGGCGGAGAATATCCCGAATTTATGAATTTCTCCGGAGAGTATCACTCTTCATCTCATCAATTTTGGATACTAGGGAAGTCAACCCAAATTGGAAGACGCCATATAAATTTGAACTTTTTAAGATTCAGCTCGATGATTTGGATCAAGATAACACATCGTTGAGAAGCGAACTTTCCACGGTCATTGATAAGCTCGAAGTAATGTATCTTTTATATTATATTTAATACAATTAAAATACCTTACAAAAAAAAAACAGGAGACAACGGTTGCTTTTGAATATGTAGAGTTTGATGGGTTAATTCATCCAAGTTGGCAAATTGGCATACCACAATGTGCCAATATAATTAGAACTAGATATCCCAAAGGTACATGATTATATAATATATATTCAATTATTATTATTTGCATTTTTAATCAGGTTGCGAACTATGGAATGATGACAAAATGTTCGCACGTGTTGACGAGTCACCTCCTCCAAAGTCCCCTTCTACACCTTCTGTTGAGCCATCTCCTATACCTTCTCCATCCGGAAGTAGTAGCGAACCTCAATCATCCGCTCCAATTTCCCCCTCTCAAACGGAGCCTATATACGAAGCCCCTTGGACATCGGGTTCAGATTCTGAGCGACCGGTTTCTCCAGCATTTGTAATTATTATTAAGAGGACGGTCGAATAATAAGTAAAGTTTTGATATTTTAAGGATCAAACTTTAAATAGTGGAATTCAGAGTCTCCAACTTTCTCATCCATCTAATGTCCATTTGATTGAAACTATTGAGTCTCCTCGTGTTGAATCTCCACTTTTTGGTCGAGGAAATAGACTGCCGACAGCGTATTATGCAGGTGCAATTAAGCCGAAAGGACGGGGTCAGACTAATCCTAAAGTCAGAAAAAGTCCAATAAAACACACAATGCGAAATTGGGGTGAAAGCTGGGTTACAAATGATGGAAGGGTTATCCATCCAGCATTGTGGGGAGAAAGAGTCCCTCCTCATCCACTTCCTCATCCCCCAACACTTGCGGAATTTCTCGTGAAGAATGATTATCGTCACAAATACCGATATATTTCGCCGGTAGTTTGTGGACTCTGCTTGGAACCTTTCAATATTTTTAATATTGATGAGCATTTTAATAGCCACAAGAAATGAACTTTTAATTAAATATGACCAAAGATTTACCTTGTATATCGTAAAATATCCTATTTAGTAGATTTGCTCAATATAAGTGCTCAAAGACTTCTAAATAGTCTTCTAAATAGTATAACTTTGAGTAACAACTTATTATTTTTTGGATAAATGGCTCTTTTAATAGCTGACCTTGTATGCAAATAGGGTTCCAATCTTTTCTTTTTGATATAATTATTGACAATAATTGAATTCCTTTTAATAGGAATTTTAGGATAATTCATTCTATTTGAAATTCCTTCTGTTTTGAAATCCATTCTATTTAAAATTATAGGTAAATTCCTCATTTTCTAAAAATTATGAATTTCAAGGGAATTAAATCATATTCAATTTTAATAGTTTGCAATACACGTCATAAATGCTCCAATTAGATCTGACTATACATACTATTTTAGTTCTCAATACCAAATTATCAATTTGTTGGCAGAGGGTTCTATTATTACAGCCTATAAATTAGACAAATTATAATATTTTCTTTTTGACACAATTGTTGACATTAAGGTTCAATCTTATTCTCCTTTTTGGTTCATTTATTGACGATATTTAATCTTTTCTCAATTTTTAAATTTATCAACTTTTAACTTGTCTTTTGTCAAACAGCTGATTATGTGTACCCTTTTTAATTATCCAAATTCTCTCTTATTTTTGACTCATTCTCCTTCTTTTTTTATCTCAACTAATGACAAAATTTACTCTCAATCCTTTCACAAGTTCAATTTATCAACTTTTGACTTGTCTTTTGTCAAACAGCTGATTATATGTGTACCTTTTTAAATTATTCCAATTCTTTCTTATGTTTGGTTCAATCTCTTTCTCTTTATTTGCTTAATTGTAGTTCCAAATCTCTGTCAATTTACAGATAGACCGTCTGTGTTTATTGCTCAAAAAGGCTCATGGTCATTTTCAGGTCAAGATTTCTTCCTGTGAGGTGGTAACACTGAAAGAGCAAATTAACCGTCAAATGAACCTTCACCCACGAGCTCCAAACACAGACTGGCCTATGCCTCTGCTTTCCCTATATAGAGGGAATAAAGCCTGCGCCGTCTCGGGAGCATGGCGCAGTATCTATACACCCAAATGTTTCAGTCGAAGATTTGAAATCAAAAGTGGCACTTCGCATAATTCCATTTTTAACCAGTTAAATAGTAATTATATTTTTTGTTGTGACATTTTTCTGCTGACAAATTGACTTCCGGTCACTTCTACGTGTCATTTCTTTGTAAAAGGGAGTGTTGCGACTGGATTTTTTTTGTACTAAATAAAGGACACGGAAAAATAGTCTGTTTTCCAAATTTTTTAAAAAGGTTCTCGAAAAATTGCAATTCAATTCGAAAAATTAGGCCAATTTCCGGTAACAAATTGTGATTAAATTATCAAAAATTGTGGTTGTGTTTTGCAATATAATTAAAGGTCATGGTTTCGTCAATTTAGATTCTTTTCAAAAAAGAAATCATATTTTGGTGTTTTGAAAAATTAATTACTTATTAGAATTAATGTACGTGACACTCTCTAAATTGGTAGAGTTTAAGTGATCTTTAAATATTGTTGTCCTCAATTTTGAAATTCGAATCTTGGGACATTGATTTTGGACTGAAATGGCGTCCCGATTATTTTTTGAAAAGACATTTTACAAATTTCCAACATTATGTCAAAGTCTTCTGAAACTTGCACCTGCCCTCTCTTCGATGGACACCCCCAGCAAATTCCAATTCAAGTTTAAAAATTACGAGAGGGGGATTGTCAAGCCCAAGTCATTCTTTCCTCATTTTATCTTTGGCATCGTCAGCACTGAGCCAATCAAATACTCAATTGAGCCTGGCAATCATCCATTAATTGCTCTGAGGACGAATGATGACAGCCCTAATGCTGTATTTGACATACCAGATGTAAGGAAAAATTACAATTTTGATATACAAGATTTGGTTTTCATTTTCTAATTTTCAATTTAATTTCATTCACAGTCTGGTGTAAGGAATTTCAATTTGGCAATGGAGAGGGGTCATCTTTTACTTCCAAAATCCAGCACAGTCATTGCAAAGGTCCCGGATTCAATTAATCTTTCCATCCCTTATGAAGTTCTACAGGATCTTCCACTTAAAAACGTCTATGCACAAAGCTTCCATTGTGAGCCTGGATCAGAGGAAAAGATTTCTGTTCATGTTGGACACCCACTCGAAAGTTCAAAGGCATTGGGAATCCCGACTGTTGATGACTACTTTAAGGCAAACCTCAAAGATCTTGATCCAAATAATAATCCCTTCAACGGAGAGGATCATTTTAAACAAATCCACAATCTACCTTGTGAAAAGTGTGGGGGTGCCACAGTCCCTACATTTTATCCTGAAGGGATACCTATTTCGCTCATGAAGGAAGGCAACAATGACTGGTTCTTTCGGTAAATATTCACAAATATTTAATTTAATATAAATCATAAATTAATTATATGCTCTTTAATTGTATAGGGATCTTCCAGACGTACTTGGATTCATTAGAGCTTCCCTTAAAAAGATTGCAGGAGTTTTGACGTCTTACGTCTACTGTATGTATTTTTTTTTTAGATTAATTTTTCTCGTCCATAATTTAAATTCTTCTACCCAGTTGGTACAATAGGAGCTGCTTTCCCTTACCACAAAGAAGATGGTTTGCTGTACTCAATAAATGTTATGCTAAATGTCATTGGGCTCCCTGGCCAAGGGGAAAAGATGTGGCTCTCCATACACATGGATGATGTCGAGCGTCTTGAAAAGTATGTTTAATCTTTAATTAGAGTTTATATATAATTTAAAAATTAACATTCATTTTTTTAGGTTACTCAAAGAAGAGAACAAGGATATTCCCATTGGAAATCTGTCCAAAAATATTTATATCAAAAGTCTGGAAGCATTGGCTGCAAATGGGATAAGGTTCCAACTCATCCGACAAGTTCCCGGGACTGTAGTCTTCACCTATGGACCACATTCTGGCTTCAATACTGGCAATGTTGTCAACGAGGGTAATATTCCACTCAATTTTTATTAGGGCTGAATCTTATTCTATTTTAATGTTTTATATTTTTGTCATTTAGCACTCAATGCCGCATCACTCGAATGGGTTGGGATGAATTTAAGATTCCCTGAAGATGAGAAGCTTCGCAAACCAACCCGTAATAAGACAAACTGGTTAGAGGGGAATGCATATAAGCTAAGCCCAGTCCAAATCTCAAAAGACTTTTCAAAAGCTAGCAACAATATTATTGTAGTTGATGGAAAGGATGTCAATCAAAAAGAGCCGGCCATTCCCGCATGGAATCAAGAACAAAAGATGAGGCACTTTTATCTAATTTCTCAAATTTTACTTCACAAATATCGGAATCTATTCAAAACTGATATGTCCTTTATTGAGATACGAAGAATTATTCAGGCTATGGTGGCATTCAAATTAAATCATCCCAAAATGTCTTTAAGTGGCGCATCAGATTGGGTCGAAGTTCGGAAGATCATGGGAGCTGAAGACAAAATTACCAAATCAAGAAAGAAGGTCAACAAGGATATGGAGGAAGATGATGGATATGAGTCTTTGCTTGATGATTACATCCAGAAACATTCATCCTCAATATTCTCGGATGACGCCTCCTTTCACGAGTATATTAATCGAACTTGGAATTGGGCAGATAGAATGTTTGCAGAGAGCAAGGATAATTTGGAGCCTTTATTAAAAGAATATAAGTCGCTCTGTTCTATCCCTTACAATAAGAGCCACGAAATATTCGCCATATACAGTGAATGTATGAAAGAACAGAGGGTAAGGAATTTGAATAAAGCACTTATTATATTAGCTTATCTTTTTTTAAATTTAATATTATAGGAAAAAGATCCCGAAAATACTTGGGAATCAACTGATGGAGATACTGATTTCGGTAGAGAGGTTCGAAGGAACAAGGAACAATACAAGAAAGTGATAAAGGCACGGAAAAAAGCGACAACCAAAGCCAAGTCTCGTCGAATCAAACCAACTTCTGGGCCTAAGAATGACGAGGATATGCCACAATTGAGTCCAAATAATTCACAAGTTGATTCAAGCTCCCCACCTACGCATAATGTGCAATTTGAAACTCTCCAATGGGAAGAGCCGGAGTCATCAGGTTTCAACCCGATTACGACGAACTCTGCCAAATCTTTTGCAGCATATTTCATTGGTATGGATCAAGTAAATCGTCTAGCTTATTTAAGAGTAAGTTTTCTCAAATTTTATTGTGTTATAAAATTATAACTAATTTGCAATTTATATAGGAATTAACACATGTAATGAGCCCATACGAAAGAACATATGTAGAAAAAAGGCTAGCAGAAATGGATGATATTGACGAAATGATAGATGAGGATTGTGAGGAAGATGAAGAGGACGAGGAAGAGGAGGAAGGAGAGATTCTTGATGAAGCAATTGGAGGGGGAAATTTCAATGTAAATGAGGAGCATGATTTACAAGTCGAAGGGGGTGGGAACTCAAATGAAAATGAAACGGAACAAATGCAAGAGGAAGAAGGGGGAGGGGGGCAGAAAGAAATTCAAGATGAATCTACTGGAATGGAAAGTGGAGATAAAAATGAGGAGGATGTAGAGAGCAAAGCGAGTGGGAACTCTGATGAAAACAGAGTGGGTCAAACGCGTGAGGAGGAAAAAGAAGAGTCGATTGGGAGTGAGGATAAGAATAAAGGAGAAGCTGGAGGAATGACTTCAGATGATGAAGAAATGGAACAAATGAATGTTTCCCCTATTGTCAAGCCTGCACAGCCAAAAAAACGCATTCCTACTAGAAAGTTTGATACGAGCACCATTGTAAGTAGTAGTAACATATTTCTTTCCAAATTAAATGTATAAAAACATTGCCATTTTTTTCTCTTATAGGTTCCTGAGGAATTGACTCAATTTGTTATCGATGAAGAGTCACGATATATCAAAGAATTGACTGCACATCTTCAAGAGGATGACTTAACCGGTTATTATCCCCCTATCAAAATTAATAGCATGTCTGGGCTTCTTTTTGAAACAATGAAGGGGAAAACAAAGATTCTTGTGCCAAATTCAAACTTTTATATTCGACTTTTTGATGTACTCGTGAAAGGTGTTGATGCCGAAGATTTCTCATCACTTTTGGACAAGAACAAGGTCAAGAGGAGGGCTGCCTGGGAGAATATCCTGGGAGGTTCAAATGTATTTTCAGATGATGAGGTTTCAGAGTTTGTCTGCGTGATAATTACAGCCCTCAATGTTGATGAAAATAAATTGGGTACCGAATTCAAGCGATTGAATGCAATTCTCCGTGTTTTGATCAATTTGCTTTGGATTTCTGCTGGAAAAGGGAAACTTACAGATTTCAAGGAACAGCTTAAGTGGCTTTTGGAGTCTGCGAAGGAGGATCAGACTGAGGACATGTTCATTCAAAGCTTCATGATTCCACAAAATTATGAATCTAAATTCCCAGGGGTAAGTTTGTCAAAATATGTATTTTTAGATAATATTTAATATGGCTAAATAATAATTCTAACTTTAATATAGCTCAAACAAGAACATCAATGGGACATGGTTTGGGAGGAGACGGTGGGATTGCTGACACAATTTCCTCATCTCATTGTTGGGTATGAAGAGGAACTCTTTCTTATGACTGCTTATGAAATACCCCGTGAAATTGCCCTTCGAAATTATGTAATTGAAAAGATGGGTGCTAAAAAGGATGAGAAGGAGGTGCATTCACCGCAAAGGAAGAGACCTCGAATATAAATCAAATATATAATTACTTGCAGTACACATTAGTACACTTTTTAACATAATATGCAATTTTTAAATCAAATGTACACACTTAAACAATGGAATTTCAATTAACTTATCGTATCGCACGTATCGAAATGTAAAGTTTTAATTTTTTTACAAGTCGCATAAATAAATCAACGATATTCAAAATAAAGATCATCTTGTATTAGTATTGAATGAATTCATTATATTAGATATTCTAGCTTAATTTTAGCAGGTTTGAATAAAATAGAATAATAATCTTTTGACTTTTAATAAAATGAATTAATCGACGTTTAATAAGTACAATATTATTCTGGTAAAAATAAATCATATCTGACAGGCATATAATAATTATAGAGTTGCAAGAAAGTGATTTTAATTCCAAAGTCTGAATAGGTTAAATTAAAATGACATTTTTAGAGCATATATTTAAATTATCAAATTTAAAGTCGAATAACATTTTTAGAATTTTTGAGAGACAAAGGCATCTATAATGACGCTAAATTCTGAACTTAAATGCGGTCTACTACAAAATGTATATTATTTTGAAATCTACCGAATTTACATTTGAGACAAAAAAAAATAAAATTTAATTGCAAATTTTGGATAAATTTGTGACAATTTTAATTATCTACAACCTACTTTACACATTGACACTGTGACATTCTATTTTAACAGGGTAAGTCAATATGAAAGGCAGAATAAACATTTTGTTTAGAGTACAATTGCATAATATTTGTTACAAAAATGGACATAATTATGTCCAATTGGTCTAAGAATCACTGACATTAAAATTTTAATTGTCCTGTGTCAGACACAAATTGTTTATTGAAAATTATCCATAGATTAATGCAACAATTATGGCATGACATCCATATATTATTTCACTTTGAATCTTCCAGGTTTATCAAAAATCATTGTCTTTTTACAATTGTCCTTTTGATAAAGTGGCAATACCCCCTTTGAGGGTGTTGAATTTAGGAAATGATTCCTTTTCGAATCGTACACGCTGCAAGGGTGCTTGCTATTACGCCTTTTATATCCTTTAGAAAGGAAAGGTCATTAGAGATTAGTGATAGTTTAACATGCAAAATTCAAAGAGGGGTTCAGAGCCCAGTTATTGCTCATTGTCACCCTCCAAAGCCGCCTCAAAAGGTATACTCTTTGAAAGGCATTTCTGATTTCTGAGGAATAGTATCAAATTTGGACAAATAAATTCTACATACAAAGTGATTGAAATCTCATGATATTTTATTGCATATTTTTTCAGACACGTTCAAGGATGGAACAGCAAGAAGAGAGTTTGATTGAGATGGATAATCGAAATGAAGGTTTTATGAAGGAAATATATTCATTAATATATTTCAATTATTCAAACTAATGACAAGATTCTCATATTGTCTTTTTCAAAGGAGCTCCTTTCAGTCTCAAATCAAAAGACGAGCCTGAACCAAAGGATCCGCTGGAAGCTGACCAAGGAAAAGAGTCAAGGCAAGAGTCTACCACACCACAAGGTCATGAAAAATCCTCTTCATCTCCTCATAAGGATCCCATACCATCCACTTTGAGCAATGGCGATATCCACTTTTTGTTTACAATACCGGCATCTAATCTCGAAAAGAAGATATTTGAGAACCCTGTCACGGTTCAACGCCTAAAAATTGCTTTGACAGCCACGTATAAAACCTTAGTGGAGGTACAAGATGACTTTTCTCTTTTATTTTTGTGATTTAATTGAAAAATATTCTCTTTTGCAAAAAAATAGGAACTTGCAAGTGAAGAACCTACAGAGTATATTTCGGCTAATTTTAAAATTCTACCTCATGAGCCTTTTCTTCACGTATGTTTTTGTTTTTTAAATGTAATAAAGTTTTTAAATCAATATAAGCAATTTCTTTTTAGGCCAATGTCAACACTGGGTCACTTAAAGAGTTTGGTCTTGGAGATCTTCGTACAAGTATACGCGATAAGACTCCTAATGTAATAATTATATTAAAAATTTGAAAATAGGTTTCTAATTCTTGAATTTTTTATTAGGTTGTCTCAAAGATTTCATTGGTTGATACGATTTCTCAAGGAGTAGGATCCCCACTTCCTCAGGTTAGATGATTTATAATGTATAATGCTTAGCAATTTTGTAAATACTTTTAAATTCAGGGGGTAATTGAGATACCGTCAACCTTTGACACTACAATTCCTCCGCCAGACGAACTTTGTCCAAACAAAGGTGGGGAATCTATGAAGGAGCTTGAATCTGGCAAGCGGAAAGCTGACCATTCTCCAGAAATAATCAAACCTACAAAAAAGACTAAAGAGGATCATTCACTCCCTAATAAGGATGCTCGGGTGGAGGATAATGCATTGCTCCATGCATTTGAAGAAGGTGTTGAGAATGTGGAGACTTTACAGTCCCTGGATTTGGAAATTAACGATCAACAGATGTCAAATGAGCCTGGGAATGAAGGGAATACACTGCCAAAGGAGGGTGAGAAAGAGCCTGGGAATAAGGAGGATACTCAATCAAAAGAGATTGAAGAGGATTCTGAGATTGAAGAGAATACACTACCAAAGGAGGGTGAGAAAGAGCCTGAGACTGAGGAGAATGCTCAATCAAATGAGGATGAAAAAGAGCTTGAGACTGGGGAAGGTGGAAATTCCAATGAAATTGAAACGGAGACAGGGGCTAAAGAGAGTAGAGTTCTTGAGGTAAGGGTTAATTAAATTTATATTTGATACCTAAAATTAAAAATTAAATTGTAGGTGAAAAAACGGGGGAGGGGTCGTCCTGTAAAAAACCAGCTCGTACTAGAGGATATAATACTTTCAGAGCCCGAGTGTACTTTCATCAAGCTCCTAGTGGAATCAATGAAGGATGAAGAATCTAAGAAAGTATTTGAGAGAGATTGGGAGTCACTATCAGGGGTTTTAAATGAAATGCTAAAGGGGCGTAATACGGCTGACCTTGCCTCCGAAGGGGATGAAGTTGATGCTATTGAGCTAGTAAAGACATGCATGATGCTCCCTATTAATTACCCCTCCGATGATCCGCTTTGGATGATATTAAACGGGACCAATAGAAAAGCCAAGAGAAAGAAATGTCTGGAAGTATTTGGAAATGGAAATGGTAAAGTTGTCGGTACTGGTTTGACCCTGGAGCAACGGGAAGGTCAGCTTAAGACCGGCTTCAATTGGTTGCGTTTCAATATGTGCATCCTCCTTATTGTAAACGGTTCAGCAAAGGCACTTGGCAAGGAGCCACCTCTCAAGTGGGGGATAAGGGCAAAGGCTCATTGGAAGAAGCTATGTAAAATTTACACGGATCTTCCTTTGAATCCAGAGGATTTTATTGATTCAAATAACTTTAAGCTCCCACAAGATCTCATTAACCCTTACGCAAAGGTAGTAATAAAATTATTTTTATTACTCTTTTAATTTTATACTTGAAGAATTAAAGTAATAAATTTTAACCTGTCTTTTATAGGATCTCAAGGAGTTTGACAAAAATTGGAGTCTTGATGAGGGTTGGCATTTGGACTATTACAATCTCATTTACGGGATTGAAGATGATATTGATGTGATTCATAAGCTTTACCCTCGCAAGTACGAAGTAGAAATTAAACTTTACAACATTGCCAAAGCCATTCATAAAGATCCGAAAAAGTGGGGTCACATTACGAGCAAGGTTCATCAAGCAAATCTTAGATTGGAGGAACAAGAAATGAATAAGCCTCAAGAGAAGCTACGAAAATCCAAGCCAAAGACAAAGGCCCCTATCAAAAAGAAGGTTATTCATGCTCCCGGTCGATCCAAAAAAGTCAGGCAGGCTGTGAATCCTAAGGTTGTTCCTGATCCGAATGAACACGAGAAACCTTGCCCAAAATCAAATAAAAAGGGAAAGGAAATTGTCAAGTCGTGTCCAATTCAACATGAGAATCCTATCATTGTCCCCGAATCAAATACTTACGAAAGGCCATGTCCCAAATCAAAAAAGAAAGGATATACTGGAAAAGTTACTTTATCGGATTGTCCTCAAGGTCCATCCCAGCGGATGACAATTAGTAGCCAATCTTCAGATGGTCTGGATGTAGATGTAGAGGGTGACGATGAGGTATTCGAGCAAGACAATAAGGAAGAGGAGGTTAAAGAAGAAGAGGGTGGTACAAGGATTGACAGCGAAAAGGAGGAGTGCGGGTTTGATGAAGAATACTATTGGGAAGATTTTGACGATGATATAGAAGAGCAAGTTGACGAAGAGGAAGAAGAATTTGTAGAAAACTATGAGGAGGAGGAGGAGGAAGAGGAGGTCGAGGAAGAGGGAGATGGTGCATAAATCTGTCAGTATGAAATGGGGTTTATTTGATGTCAATATATACTATTAATTATTCAAAAATATATCTAAAATTTTGACATATTGATGTTTTCTTGTATCAAAGCTATAAATTGCTGCACGCAAATGACAGAATAAACACAAATTGAAACTATTTATGACTTTTAAATGTAATTTATTTAATATATACAACTATTTGCAATAACTCATTAATGTGTTAGTAATAGAGTAGGTAATATTCAGCTGGCAATAGGAAATTGAATAATAGCTATAAAAATATACCCATATTCCAGACTCGTATTATAATGATAGAATTCATGTACATATTAGATCTTTAAATCAATATACTTTTATTTATAGATAGATCATTTATAATGTACATTTACAATAATGATAGGAATAGGTCAAGTATGAAATACATGGCTTGATTGAAGGTATGAGTCTGTACATTTCTCTGAACTTGTTCATTCTGTTCACCAGTTAGTCTCATCCCTTTTATTAAGTAGAGCATTGATAGTAATCCTATGATTGATATCCAGAATTGAACTCCATGAGGGAAAGAATCTTCACCCTTAACTCTTGATTTAATATAGCTCTTTCCACTTTCCATCATTTTTTTCTTTAAGCATTCAGCAGCCGATACAAGTCTTTCTTCATCTTGGTGAAGAAAAGGTGAGGGAGATGGATTCAAAATCATATTGTTTGAAACTCGATGATCGGCATAATGTAAAGGCTTTCCAAGATTGTTGAGAATAAGATTGACAAATGGTGATGATTTTGCGTGAAATCTAATAGTATATTTGAGCATTATAATGTAATCATAACTTGATATATTATCATACTATTATCATACCTTTCTCTTTTGATTATGAAGCCAAATGGATTATGGCCATAAAAAAGACTCTTGTTCAGATCAAAGAAGGACATTTGTAAATTTTGTAGGTTTTGTAAATTAATTGAGAATTTCCATTTATTGTCATTGAGTATTAAATGAGATGTCATAGAATGATTTAGAGAATTACAATTATATCTCAAAGATTTGGCGTTAAATAAATCTATAGAAAGCAATGATTTGTGTTTATTGTTTTCATTTATTTTTAGCAGCTTTCGAAAATCCAGGAAAAAAAATATGTTTCGACTACTTTCAAACTGCTTGAAGGTCACCTCTCCTATTGGGATGTTGGGCGGGCTTGTCTACTTTGGTATTGATGGGCGTGAGGATATTATCTCTTCAATCATTTAAAATGGATTTTTGATTAAAGTTTAGAAAAAAATACATACGATTTTAGAATTTTTATACTATTATTATTCACTCAAGCAAAATGTATCTATTTAATTATATCTTTTTCATTTTTTTAAAGATATAACTATCATTCGGACTCTACATTATTCAATTTATGGTACAAGGATTTAAATAATATAATAATAAATTTTATTATCGGTGAAAATTTACATTATATAAGATGATGTAGAAATAACTTATTGTAAAATATTGAATTATAATAGATTACAATATAATCATTTTTATCATGTGCTCGAACAGAGTGTATCTTTTATATTTAGTAATTCTACATTTTTAGATTCAAATATTTAATTCGAAATGAAGATCGTTCAAATTATGTATAAAGATTCTTTTTGCAACAACTTCAAAAATAAAAATATAATGAACTCAAGATATATCTGTTAATATTATATAATTCTTAATATTATGTAAATATAATAAAATGATTGGCGGAAAAGTTATTATTCGTTATTTATGTCTAATGATTTATATAATTTTTCAATAAACGGCATATAATTATTACTATATGAGATTTTTCCATTCTACATTAAAAGTTAGATTTATGTGAATAAAACTGGCATCTTTATTAAGTTTTAAATACAGCATTCTCAAGAACTAAATATTAAATGGTTGAATAATGACACAAATCGATTTTATACGAACTCTTAGTAATAATTACGAATTATGTATTAAAACCGGGTGATTTGTCGTGTGATAAACTGTTTATTTTTCCCTACAGATTAAGAGGGAAGTGAACAATGCCAGAGTCAAAACCATCACGTTAGATTCAACCAGCAAAATTTACATTAAATTTTACCCAATGTTTATACATTATTTTATTAATTATTTAAAAATTAAAAATTACTCGGCGTTGAATAAGTTCAAAATCGACCAGCGAATTATAAATGCAATATGGGTTCATTTTAATTAATAAAGATTTACTGCAACGACGACTAATTTTGTTTATTAATGAAATATATGAGAACATATAAAAATTTAAATGATATAAATGTTTCTCGACATCAGAATTATTCAAATTATCCTAGACGGGTTTATATTATATAGATATACAATAAATCATTTCTTAAGCTTTTGTGCAATATTTGATACGTTTTATTGCAAGAATAGCAATTGTTTGAACGTTTTGCTTTTTAAAGTGAATAAGGAAAGAATAATTAACTTAGGATTTTTCTAAATATAAATCTATATTTATAAATAATGCTCAAAGAAGTAGCAAGATGACTAAGTATGAGCCAACAACAACAAATAAATCGAGTTCGAGAGCAATCAATAGTAAAATGTTAAAAGGGAAAAAGGCCAAAAATGCCAGTGCCTTTTTGCAGCGAGCAAAAATCAAATACTCTTGCAGTAGGAAAAATTGGGAATGCATTATCATTTCAAGGAGCAGGATCTGGAAAAACTAAACGAAAGGTAAATCGGTTGACTAATTAATTAAATAATTTTTTAATAATTCTGCCATATGTATCAAATAGAGGAAGCATGACCCAACGCCTTCAAAAGCAACAAAGAAAATTGCAATGAGCCTTCATTCTGTAAGTAGATATGCAATTTAGTTTGTATCATAGAATGATTTTTCATTTAGAGAATTACAATTATATCTCAAAGATTTGGCGTTAAATATATCTATAGAAAGCAATGTTTTGTGTTTATTGTTTTCAATTATTTTTAGCAGCTTTCGAAAATCCAGGAAAAATAAAAATATGTTTCGACTACTTTCAAACTACTTGAAGGTCACCTCTCCTTTTGGGATGTTGGGCGGGCTTGTCTACTTTGGTATTGATGGGCGTGAGGATAAGAAAGGGGAGAAGGAAGTAAAGTTGGCGAAGGGTGTGGAGCCTTCAACCAAGATTATTGCACACCGTGAATTCAAGAAAGGTGAATCAATCCCCCTTGACCAATTATCCACAGGGACTCCTATCTCGCTTCACCAAAGGATGAATATTATCGACCTTTACATAAGCCCAGTCCATTCTAATGTCTTCCGCTCTGCTGAAATCAACTCGAATGTTCTGATCAAGCTCGTTCCAAGTAACCCTGAAGGGATGAGCATTCAGTTTCTCGGTGAAGACGATGACGGGTTAGTTTATGCTTAAAATGCTTTAAAATTATTATCAATTTACTTAATCATAGGCCGTATCTTTTGCACTGTGTTGGCTCAATTCGGACAAGCGACGGAATAATTTCTGTTCCGCTTGTTATATACCTTGAAGAAAGTTGGCATCAAGCTCTATTGACTCACACGGCATTAGAGAATCTTTTGGTTCCCCAGAAAAAACTACACGAGTTTGGGCTTTTTGTAAGTTAATTTGAAATAGAATATCTTATGATTAAATATATTCTATCTGTACTATGTAGTCATTCTATGCACGCTTTCGGACCAAGATGAATGAGGTCAAAATAGAGCCTATGTGTATTTTTGTAAGCTTTAAACTTTAATATATGTCCATGTAATGAATTTTATATATCTATCCAATAGAAAGGAGCACAGCAAGTCAAGCCGAATGATGAGGTAGTGTATGATTACAAGTATTTTTTACATGAATACAAACATTTGGATTTTTATTAGGGGAACAATGGGATCAAGCCAGATAAAGGTGACAGCTACAAGGAATGAGTAATCTAAGATATTGTCCTTTAATGTACTGATATATTATTGATATGATAATGAATTAAATAAATGCTATTATTTTATAAATATTAAGAACATATGGAGAAATATATGTAAATTTAATGGGATATCTTATTAAATGTAAATATACTATAATGTAAATATAAGTCCAAGCCTTGATTTTTGTAATAACCAAGCTTAACTCACAATCCCCCTGAAGGGGGTTTAATAGTAAGCTTTTATTTAATATCTTTAATAGATGTAATCAAATGTCTAGTTAATAATTATTTTAATTACAATACAGTTGCAATATCATAAAAATATGAGTATTAAGGATCTATTTAAATTATATATATATATAATATTAAATAGTAAATAAATGTCATACGGATTCAAATCAATTCAAACCAAATAGACCAATGGGTTTCTATTAAATATTAAAAAACTAGGAGGGAAGCCCGACGGAATTACATTCCGACATTATTCAACTAATTACGAGCTTTCCAATGAGCCCATACACATTCAAATAGCTCTAATCGGTAGGAATTATTAGTAAAACTAAAAAACCCCGAAATTGCTTCAAGAATTGTTATCAGACAC
Source organism: Megalothorax incertus (assembly GCA_036507255.1). NCBI lineage: Eukaryota > Metazoa > Arthropoda > Collembola > Neelipleona > Neelidae > Megalothorax > Megalothorax incertus. The sequence continues at coordinate 495 of JAAZTK010000171.1, read as the reverse complement.
TGAGTAAATATACCCAACTAGTAGAGTTTAAAATGAGCTATTACACATACATACAAATTACGAAATACAATTAGCTCTAACCTGGAGGAATTTGTTAATATCTCCCGAAAACCGGAAATAACAGAAGAACCTCAAGGGGGCATTTTCCATTTTTCCAATAAATTCAATCAAACAAATCAAAAAGCCCCAAATATTTGATTTTTCGTGAAAGCACATTTTCGAAAACCCTCTTGAAGCACGGGTTCAAATCCTGCCGCGATCATAAATTTTGCAAACTTTGGGTCAACTTTTCGGAACCAAAACCCCATGTAGACATGCCCTTAATCCACAGAAAAAAATTCAGAGCTGAATTCAAGACAGAAGGGAAATCAAAGCTGAATTTCCCACAGAAGGGAAATCAAAGGGGGCAAGTAGACAGAAGGAAATTCAAAGCTGAATTTCCCACAGAAGGAAAATCATTAAGAATTTCACCACAGAAGGAAATTCAAAGCTGAA
>JAAZTK010000170.1:0-26917 GCA_036507255.1 Megalothorax incertus | reverse complement strand
TCAACGTGCATTTATAAAAACTCCTACCTCTGTCATATCGATTATAATACTTTGAATTGATGTCTAAACAATTCCCAATCACAAATTCCGGTTTGCAAAACTCGAAGATATCAACAGCTGCAATTAAAATATAAATTAAGTTGTACATTTCAGAAATCTTTAAATCTTTCAAAGGTACTAACCATGTGAGCATTTCATGAATGATTCCAATTTAATCCTATAAAAAAAGACGTTGAATAGAATTTTATAACTACAATTTCAATAAAATTCAAACCTTGAATATTGTACGACTTCCTCGTGAAGCTCTATTCCGTGATTAACTCCAGTCTTTCCCAAAAATAGTCCAGCCATTGTGTCTATTGTAAATTACAATTTTTAAAATTTGTAAAAGAAATTTAGATTTTAGGTTCCATTCCCATCTATTTTGAAAACTTTTTTATTAATCACAAACTTACTCAAATAACCAGTCCCAGATCCGACATTGAGGAAGGACAATCCTGGTTTAAAGTCAATATTCTCCAGTACTTTAGAGTAAATGCAAGGTGCGGAAAGATGGAGATTCTGAGAGTTAGGATATGGGGGATTTAATAAAAACACGAATTTAAAATTGAATTTATAAATATAGAATTAAATAATAATTTATTCATTGTTGTGTAATTTCTTACCCCATCTTTCCAAGCCGTGTCTGAAATGTGTAAGAACAAGTTCATAAGTATCTGATCATGATCAATTAATTTTTAAAATAATAAATTACCTCGATATGGACTGGTTCTGATTGATTTCGTGTAGTAAAATCCTCGATCAACCAATCTGAAAATATTCTCTACTTGTTCAGTCTGTGAAAGGGTTAAAAGGCATATTGATTAATAAGTTTAATAACTTAATTATTTGCATAATCCGTTAATTTCAGTTTTTCAAAATGAGGTAATCAATTGTTGAATAATATTTGCACCTGGATATATTCGCTTTCGACCAAGTTATCAACGAGGGCTATTAATTGGAAAAAAGAAAGATTTGTCAAATGATTCTGCGTGATTTCAATAATTAATTAAATTACCATCATTATCCTCGCCGGAGCTAACTGCACCTCCCATTATAGATAATTAAATTTGAGCTGTCTTCCAAAGCCGATATCCGTATGATTTATATCAAAAATGGTCCATCCAGGGGATTCGTGAATCGCAACTGCTTTTAATAAAGTTTAATTGTTCAATTAAAGTATTTAACAATGTCAATCTAATTAATTTCAAAATATCAATATGTTCTTAATTGTAATTTTGTAAATACGCAGATAATCTGCGATTAGAAAGATCGTCAATCGATATCGATAAAGGAATTTGAATTTTTCATTGAATACCAACAGATTAGGGAGATCTAACAAATGGAACGGAACTTACCTTAATTGTTGTGCTTGCCGATGTCACTTTGCTTAAATGCAGTTGTCACTTTTAATTAGAGGTACAATTTATTTGGGTTGTGCAAAAGATTATCATTTATCAGCTGATAGAAACTCCGTGTTATCTTCCACCAAATGGTAATAAATACTGCGCTTTGAGGTCTTGAGTCGGACTTTTATAAAAAAATTAATTGGATTTGGAAATTGGGGATAGTCTTCCACTGGCCATCGAAAGGTCAAAAGGTCGAGGATTCAACAGCTATCATTTCCGGTCACTGTCAACATTCGACAAAGTTCCCACCTGTAAGATTCAATAATTCTTTTTCAATTGTAAACTCGAGATGTAAACATTCATGAATCATAATTGTTTTTTTAATTTTTAGGCGAGCAAAAATGTGCCAAAATAACGAGGAAGAACAGGGTCAGAGGAGCTTGTTCCTGGTCCGTTATGACGAGGTTTCAGAGGATTCTGAAGAACAATCATCTGCAGCAAAACGGGTAGAAATTCCCTTGAAAAACAAACCAAAATCTCGGGAAGAGCTTTTAAAGCGGTTCAAACTACCCCGAGACTCTGTGGTCAAGTTAATTGCCCTCAATGACTCTGGAGTTTCATTTCACATTCCCTGGAGTTTACTGGAATTGTGTCCTCGGGTTGAGATTCAGATTTGGAGGAAACACCAGAATTGTAAGTTCTTCCTGGACATTTGTAACATTCTAAAGTCTAAACTCAATTTTTGACATTTTGTAAATAGTCAAGCCAAGGAATGCTGAGGAAGTAGCCAAAGAAGAGGTCATTAAGAAGTCCATAAGCTCTCTCGAGACGAGGATTGCATCGCTGGAATTTGATTTGGACAAAAGTAATAAAAAACACATTAAAAAGAATTCCTAAACTAATTTGTTTCTTGATGCCTCAAGATTTGGACATGAAAGCGGAGCGAGACCTTCAACTCATCTCCAAGCAAGTGAGCTTTCTGAAGAAGATGATCTCAGAGGTATGCATTTAATTAAAATATTTTAAAAAATACGAGTACCTAATTTGTATTATTTAAAAAAATAAAATGATTAATATTATAGGCTGAACAAATGGAATGGACGAGGAGAGCTCTACCTAGTCAATGAACTCATTCATTCCTTATGTATCTGATATCAAGATTCAATCCTATAAAATATAATAGATTTTATTAGTAGGTATTTATTCCAATTCAATTACGGATATTTGACTCAAAACTTTGGTGCAGTGTTAGATTTACAAATTAAATGGTTTAACTTTTAACCCTCATTTGCATTTCATAGTGAGATTTTCAGGTGCTAATTTAATTTTAAACTAATTTAAAATTAGTAATTTTATTAATCATATTGATTTCTACAAAATATTATTTTTTTAAAAATAAAAACACTTTATTGTCATCAACTCAAACATCAAATCTTATTGAAATAACGGTTCCGCGAATTCTACTGTACAAAAAACTCCTAAAAATTCTAATAGATCAGTACTATCTGTACAATGCAAAAGTATTCTAATGATAGAAATATTAGCTTGTAATAAATTCATATTTTGATTTTAGATATTAAAGAGATCTCCAGCAGAAGGAAGAGGGGCCAGACCATCATTCCTAAGTTTTTATTTAAAGTATTAAAATACAATATTCAATGATGAAACCTAGAATTGAAAATCAAAATCCTTACGCTGTAGGGAGTTTGCTGAAATCTGGCATATTTAAAATGTGATCTTTCAATTCTTCAATCATTTTGTTAATTATCCTCGAATGATTTTGATGCTCTTCCAGTCTTTGTTCCGCTTGAGTCAGTAAATCTTTTTGCACTGGAAGAAATTATATCCGTATTTTATAATTATTTGCAATAAATCGAAATCAAACCTTTGGCAAAATCCTGAAATTTCATGCTAGCGTCTTTCCTTTCATTCAACTCTTTGTCCAATTTCTCATTGTATTCTGTTAGTAGATCTGCAGCTGCTTTAACTTTCTTATGAAGGGATTTGGTCACATCTGAATCAATTGAGAGTTCTTCAATTTTTGAAGAATCGGAAACTTCGGTTGGAAGATTAGCTATTTTTCCTCGGGTGGCTGCATCAGTGCTTGGCATTTTATCCAAATCTTTAACAAGTTGAATAATTTCCTCTTCTGTGGGTGGATCTCGGTAGGGTGAAGGAGAGAGCTTTACTTGAAGATGAGTCACTCCGTCAACCTCCCTGCGGTTTTTAAATATATTTATTGGTATTAAAGCAAAGGAATTCTCTTACCATTCGTCAACTTTTCCAGTCACTTCCAGGCTCCTCATTTTGTACGCTGATTTCTCTCGTTCTGCATCTTTTGATCGGTGTTTCTTTTCGTTAGAATGTCGACTCTTTTTACTAGCTCCATGAGATGAAGAAGAGGATGATCGATGAGAAGATCCATGCTTCTTATCATGCTTTCCATGTGATTTGGAGCTACTTTTGTCCTCTTTTAACTTTTTCGAAGGAGATGGAGTACTTAAACTCGTTCCATCTTCGGGTTTAATCTCAGAAGAGGATGTTGCAGAAGTAGAAGGGGCTGTAGGTGAAGTAATTTCACTCGTGTCAATCTCATCTTCCTCTTCCTCAGGTCCACCCCCTCCATGAAGGCTATTCCAAGTCTTGACATAATCTTTTTCAAACTCTTTAATTAAATTTCCCTCGTAGATTCCTCTCTCTGCCCAAATTCTTAGGATCCTCAATAAGCTTTCCTTAGTCTTGGCCTCTGGTATCCTAGCCATGTATTCCAGAGTCTGTAATTAAATGACAATTAATTACAAACATTTCAAATCTTAAATTATAAACCTTTTTGATGATGGGCATAAACGACTTCCCAAACTCTGTCCCCTTTCTTCGGCTATTTTGAATAACATCATTTGCAAGATATATGAAGGTAAGCTTCCGGTGTTCTTGTGCTGAATAATAAATATGAAAATTCGATTACAATTTTAAATCAATTAATTAATTTCAAAATTCTACCTTTGAGGAATTCCTTGTACCAAATTTTGATAATTGTTTGGTGGTGTTTCCGGTGATGTATGAGCCAGAGGGATAGGGTTTGTATACTTTGTTGTGTAGAATTTAATTCTGCCAATTTGCGTTCAAAGCCAGATTCTGTAAAACCTGCCATTTTAAATTATTTTTAATTAATTCAGCAACAATCAATTAAAAACAAACAAAATTGGGCCCTCTAATTCAAAATACAAGATTCCCACCCTCTACCGTGCACCCTTTAGTCCCTTTAGCATGTACAAGCCGCAAAATCAGTTCAAAAAGTTACAAAATGTCAAAAACTTTAATTAATCTTGTTTTTAATTAATTAGGTGTTGTTAATTAAGTATTAAACTGTATAGTCTGTATAGCCTGTTAGAAATAAGGTTAAAAAAGTGGGGGTGTTTGTGTATTTAAGTATATTTTAAGCTAATTGTAACTTTTGACAAAATCTTGATTTTGGATTTTCAAATTCATAATTTCATTTATCAATTGGATTTTAATTTGGCCACTAATTGGACATTTTGAACACCTTCAAGCTCTCCTGTTTGGTAATTAACTATTGCATTTATTTGAATGTGTTTTTTATATTTAAATAGTGCAGTGTTGATTAATTATTATGATTTATGAAATTTATGAATACTTTTAATTCCAGGATTTGGATAAATTAATTGGGGCAAAAATGATGAACCCAACAATGGTGAGAGGAGGAGGATTTGGTGGCATGACGAGTCCTGCTCAGAGTCATAATATGATGGGCCACGGTGGATACCCAATGGACCGAAACACTCCAATGACACCAGGTGGAGGAGGAGGAATTGGAGTTCAACCGGTGACCCCTTCGAGATCAATGCAAATGGTACCAGCTCAACATCCAGGAGGAACCCTTTCCCTGGGTCTACTCATTGATTTCATCTGCCAAAGAGTCTACCATGAATTGTCAATTTTAGCTGAGCTGTAAGTTGGATTATTTGTTCCAATAAAATATAATTTTTAATTAACTTCTTCTTTAGTCTACCGAGGAAAACAGACATGGAAAGAAAACAAGAGATATTCAACTTTGCTGCGAGGAATCGCCTTTTAGCTGTTCGTCTCCTCGGGCTTGTTAAATGGGCTTCATCCGCTGCAAAAGTTGACAAATCAATGGTATTTAGCACCATATTTAATCCTAAGTATTAATTTATTTAATAATTATCTCATCCTCTTTGCAGCACATTATGTCATTCCTTGAGAAACAAAGCTTGCTCTTTGTAGACTCGGCAGATTGCCTCTCACGTATTGCAAGAGACACTTTGGTTCATGCTCGACTCCCCAATTTCCATATCCCTGCTGCTGTTGAAGTTCTCACAACCGGAACTTATTCCCGACTTCCTAATTGTATCAGGGTATGTCTTTGGAAGTTTTAATTAATTTAGTTTAAACCTTAAATATTCATTTAGGAAAGGATAGTACCACCAGAACCGATAACTCCTGCAGAAAGAAGGGCAACCTTATTAAAATTGAACCAAGTCATTCAACATCGACTCGTCACAATTGAAATCCCAAGCCAGATGAGAAATATGAGGGTAAATACTACTACAATGGTGTTTAAATTCATTTTTTAAAACTCGATTTTTTAGATTGAAAATGGACGAGTAATCTTCAAAGTTGAGAATGAATTCTCAGTCTCTGTGACTCTACTAGGGGATTGTCCAACAATACCCTGGAAGATTATCGAGATTGAGATTGAAGTGGATGACAAAGAGATTGGGGATGGGATGTCACTCGTTCATACGCTCCAAATTGAATATGTTCAACAAATGTGTCAGGCTCGGATTGATGCTTCCCCAACTCCACTCAAAGATCTCTACGATATTCTTCATTCTTTTGCCCAATCCCTTCAGCTAGATGTTCTCTACTCTCAGGTGCTTAAACTCTGCCGAGAAAGACTAGGGGATTCTCTATCTATTGAAGAGTATACAATGGGAAAGAGCCTTGTTCTCGCCTATTGGAAAGAACTCTCTAATTTTGATACAAGAGCTGACCTTCCACGACTTACACTCCTTCAAGCTGAACTTGGATATAAAATTACAATTTATGCTGATCCTAATGACCCTTCACAACCCCTCTCAATTCGACATCAACCCCCTTTGAGCCCAGAAGAGACTGAACAAACAGCGGAAGGTGTGAGGAGTAATCAATTGGAAAAGATACTCGTTAGAACAATTTACCTGAGGTCTAAAAACAGACTGAGTGATCTTAAGAAGGAGATTGAATTAAATCTAGGGATTGAATGCTCCCTCCAAGGTTCACCCTCCATCTTGTCTGTGACAATTCTTTCCCCATGTCTAAGGTATGCACAATTGCTTATTAAATTGCATTTAAATTAAAATACTTGATATTTCTAGATCTGAACAACTTTTGGTTTCTGTCAATATCCACGTTGGTTCCTTCCTTGTCCATGTTCCACAATTTGAATCACCTCCCGTCATTGAAGATATCCAGCAACTCCTAAATTCACCATCACCAGATTATTCAGTTAAACTTAAAGCCCTGATATCACAACTAAGATACTGGATCACAGAAAGGAGATGTGAAAAGACGCTAAGCCATCTCCCTGCTTCTGCCTCTGAAAGGATAATGCTTCTCAAATGGGATGAGCATCCTATCCTATCTAAAATCGGTCCACACCGCCTTACAATTCAATTCCAAAAGCATCCTTATGCAATTCTTGTAATTCTTTTAATTGAATTTGATCAAATTCAAAGTCTAATTTTTAAAAAATTGACTAGATTGTTGAATTTGAAGAGAGAGAGGAATACCCTACTGAAATGGAGTACAATTTCTATCTGGTAATGGTGAAAAAGGCGGGTGCAGATGAGAATGAAGAGCTGATTAATTCTGCAACGTCTCCCTCCTCGCCAAAATTCTATCTCAAACCAATTACTATCCTACCCCTCGACACGTATGCTTGTACTCATGGTCCTTCTACAGAAATTGATGGTACGGTCACCGCATATTGGAAATACCTACAATAATTATTAATTTCAATTTCTAATTACAATTTTTGTTTTATGAAGCTGAGGCAGCTGACCGGGTTCTGGGGAAGCGAAGACTTCGAAGGAAAGTTGTAATTCAGCCTGAAAAGAAGCAAAAGAATCCTGCTTATTTCGTGCCAGAATTGGCCCACATTGTGTAAGTTTTTAAACATACTTACTATCCGTATATGTAACGTAAGCAAGATTTAGGTAGGCAATGTATTTTTATAAATTAATTAATTTGTAATTGAATTTTTTCCCAGGTCAATGTGTGATGAAAGACTTCCTTTTGCTCTTATGCTCAATGAGGTATGATCCTAATAAATTGGAACTAATGTATTTTTATTTTTATTTTCGTATCTCTCACACGTGTTTATACATTTTTATTTTACAGTTTAACGACAAGGGGATTATCAATGGTGGAGCTACGGTGGAAGCAAATGGGACATGTCTATGTGTCCCAATAATGCAATTCCCATTCAATTTGGACAGTAGTATCTCTCATGGTACTCTGGAAAAACTCCATGAGAGGCTCGAGTCTGCAACTCTTCGGAGTCAGATGCAGCTCAAGGGATTCCGAACTTGGAATCTTGAATTGAAATTCACTCCCTATTACGGAAGGTACTTGGTTTTTCATACTATACATATATCTGTATTAATTGTATTTTTACCTAATTAAATTCTATTTTTATTAAATCTTTTCTTTAGAATGTTGATACCAAGTGCGGAAAAGCCTGTCCATTTCGTTTATGAGATGACCCTTGCACTTGTAGACCATATTCCAAAGGTTGTAGAGAATATCCTTCAAGAATGGCGTGGGATTTCCAAGCTCTTCGACCTTCTGGAACGTTCCAATTGGCTTATGGTCCTCCAAATGAATGGACTCGTTGAAATCCGTAGCTTTACTTGGAATAAGCTTGTAATTGCCTATGGACCGAATCGTGCCGAGCTCCTTTCCCTCCTCTACAATACAAATGACCGCTGTTATCGACTCTCCTTTGGAGGAGCAATTTCTCATAACCCTCACTCTATTATGCGAACTCAATTGGAACATTACCTCAACACTGGGATTCAAAATCAAACTCAAGGGGTATTCTTCCGTGGGATTCTGGACTCACTCCTCCGACTCCTCAACGATACTTATGAACCATTCTTTGCCCTATCTAAATTACCAACGACTCCACAGCTTGGTGCAATGACAAATCGACCATCAATCCCCGTACAAACCTTTGTACTACTCCCTTGCTCACCATCTCATATTCGGATTGTATATTTAAATGTATACTGCCTTGATATTCATTTCCAAACGGATGGGATCGTCTCGATTCGAGATGGAGCTTATTCAATGTTTGATAAGACACAAGTCCTAGGCGAACTGACGCCAACACAAGGGCTTAAAGCATTCCTATCCAAATATGTTGATGAATCTGCAGTATTCCGGCGTCGATCTCAATCCGAAGATGATAATCCACCCTCCCCCATCACAACTCTACTTGATAACTTTGATTCTGTTGGAACTCCTGGAGGTTCTGGAGGATCCTCTGCAGCTACACCATCTGGGGGTTTCCTTTCTGTAAAACCACAAAGCCCTGCACCTGGTCCACCCCGTTCTAATCCACATACTCCTGCCTCACCTCATACCCATACTGTTCCACACTCTTCATCCACGACTGGGTTCAGCCCAGCCACTTCTTTTGCAAATCTAGCTTCTCCTCCATCAATCCCTCATCTCTCGCAACAGTCTCCAAACCCTTCATCTGCTCCTGGACCCCTACATCATCCTTCTCCTTCTCCATCATCACATATCCCTGCACCCTCACCTTCTGGAGGTCCTCTAAGTGTTCCAACACCATCTCCTAACCCTCTAAGTGTTGGCTCCTCTTCTCATCAGCAACAATCTTCAGTTCCAACATCTTCTGGGCCCGTTGGGCATCCCTCTCCATTCTTTCATCCACCAGATACTTCTCCTGCAGCAGTTCATTCACCTTGGGCAGCTGGTTCTCCACTACCTAGGCCTTCTCCAATGAGGATTGGTCAATCCCCTACAAGTTCTCATACTCTGAGCTCACAACAAAGCATCTCTTCTCGAGTTCTGCCCCAAAGGAGTTGGGCTGGAGCTATCCCTACAATTTTAACACACGAGGCACTTGAGATTCTATGTTCTCCATCGACTAATATTGGAGGACAACCTCCACCCACCCTGGGCCATTATAAAGTGTTCCCATGCTCTCCTCTGGAGAGGTTCCTCGGGTGTTCTTACCTTCGAAGGCAGCTCCAAAGGATTGTACAAACGGAAGAGAATTTAAACTTAAATTCATCTTCAGAGCCAGGAGTAATCCTTTTCCGTTCAGAAACGATGCAATTTCGTGTCTCAATTGAACCAAATCATTTCCAATCTCTGCAAATCAAGATAAATCCAGCACCAGAATTTAAAGATCTTTGGAGCCCTGAGGAGATTCAACTTTTGGAGAATTTCTTTGCTTCCTTTGTTGTCTCACCACCTTTCCGACCCAATGGACTTGCTGCTTTTGCAAAGATGGTCTCACTCCCCGTTCGAATCATTCGAGATTGTATTCAAATCATTCGGATTCAAATGTTTCCACATTTGGGTGAACAGCAAGGTTGGAAATGGGGAGTACAACTCTGTCTCACTGTGCCTCCATCCGCTATACCAATTATTCCACCTGGGATGCCTGCAATTGTTACTTCCACTTCAAAGATTCTCATTTATGTAAGTACTACTTTAAACTTGAGAGAATTTCATTTTTAAAAAATATAATTTTTCTTCCTAATTTCCCGCAGCTCCATATTACAAAGGTTAAGAGCCAGCAGCAACAACAAGGGACACCTGGAGGAAATAATGGGACAGAGGAGATGGATACAGATTCAGACAAGGTCCCATTCTTGGTTATTCCATTGATTCATGAAATGGCGACAAATGTTACACAATTGGCTGAAAAGAGAGCAATGGGACCACGTATGAAATTGAACTTTAATCCTAAGAATTAAAATAATATTTCGTATTTTTTTAAAAATAGCTTCGCCAGATTATTTGGCAGTAACGCAACAATTGAAGAGATACACGGAGTACAGTCAAATGAATAATATTGCAGACTGTTCCATATTTCCTTCGGTGCAAGATCTGTTGACCAATTTGAATTTGGATATACCTATTCATCCTCCAGGGCCACCTCAGCATCTTCAGGTGTGTATCTACGCTATAAGTATATAGCTTTGTAGTTTAGAAAGATGTTTAATTGAGGATTTTTCCAATAGCAAATGGTTGTCGGAGTCCCACCAATGGTACGCCCACAAGGCCAAATGATGTACCCAGGAAATCAGCCACCGAATAGAGATTATTAATACCTGCAAGTTATATTATAATGTATTGCATATCGTAAGATTTTTATGTTTCGGTTTGATGTGAATTTTTTTAAGCAAAAAAGCTAGCATTTTTATGAATTTTCAATGTACAAATATATTATTGTACGATATCAATTGATTCTCTTAATATAAAATTGTATATCTATTATGGATTTTATGACATTTACTTGCATCACTTGGAATTAAAAGGATATTAAAGAGGATTTTAATGCCAATTATGATGGGATCTATAATGGCCCAATGGGACAAGTCTGATTTATTTAATCCATCCTAATTGTATAGAAATATAGAAATCCTTAAATTATCGAAATGGGATGATATACAGATTATATAACCAAATTACCGCAAAACAGACAATTATCGCATAATTTTTATTTAAATTGAACATCCTTATAGCTTCCATAATGTCTTTTTGACCAAAATTAATTGCCAAACTTGTTTTCAATTAAATATTTTAAGCACTTTTTGTGGCGTTGTTTATTACTGATCGGGGTTAGGTCAACCCAATGCAAAGGTATAAAAATGCTTTCGACATCAGCTTCATTTCAGGATTTTTATCTTGCAAAATTGTCAATTACAAAATGCTCTCATTCCCCCTATTGTTATCCTTTTTTGTCCTAATCCTGGATAAATCCGTTTTGGGGCAACGTCAACAAGTCACACTCTACGATAGGGCCAACTGTGCTGGTTATTATTTGGCAGTAACTGAGGATGACATCCCACGCCTCTCTGTCTACAATTTTAACGACCGAGCATATTCAGTAAAGATTACTGGAACGTATGCTTGTAGATCTATTTACTTTCTAATTGATTAAACAGACCTTGTTTTAATTAGGTGGATATTTTACGAAGCCGAGAACTACGGAGCAGCGGGAACAGAATACTTTTTCCACCGAAGTGGGGGCTGCTTCAATCTCAAGGAATTTACTGCTCGAAAAGTTTCCTCAATTCGATACGCAGGTCAACCTAATTGGAGCAGTTCTTCGATAAATCTTTACGAGGGAACTTTTTTCGTGGGACATGAAACTCAATCCACAAAAGATATTCCAGTCCTCAAGACTGCCCAGAGATCTTTGATTGTTACTGGAGCCGAGGAGTGGTCTGTATTTGAGGTTGGTATTTTAGTTTATATTTGAATTTTCAAAATCTAATTTAATCTAATTTAAGAACCCCTGGTTCGGAGGGCGAGCAACGTGTGTCAAACCCAATAGAAATAATGAGCCGTTTATCGATCCGGATATTGCAAAGAATCTTCCTTATGCAATTCAATCGGTCAAGCGAGGTTGCAAGGCATGAGGAATGCAATGAACTCTTAATAAAATGGTCATGTTTTATTTCACATCAAATTCATTTCAAAAATAAAAATTATTATATAAAGTATAAACTATTACACTACTGATATAGAATTGCAACAATATATTTTAATAATACTTGGACATATAATATTAAATAATATGCAATACAACGTACGCTAGCTTAGGATTAGTTAAAATTGTAAATTAATATAACATGTTTTTGCACAAGTAAAATCCATATTTTAATCCGTACTAATATTTAGGTTAAAAAAAATATTTAGGTTTAGGAAACACAGGTACTATAAATTAAGGGAGTCTTATTTACAAAGAGTAAGCATTTCATCGACGATACCCGCATAAAAGAACTTTTGTCTTGATAACTTTTATCCACTCATCTACATCCACAGGCTGCCACTGAGAGATCTTTGAATACTGCGAGAGATACGGAGTTCTCCTCACTGTCACATATAAGAAAGTTGTAATTAATTACATAATGAGGTAGACTGATAACTTATCTCATCGTCAGTGATAAGTGATTGTTTAAAGTTATTTACCTATCAAAGAGGAGGAGGTTCGTCTCTTCATATTGAACCGGGACACAACTAGAGTTTATGGGAAAGTTTGAAGGGACATCAACTCCTTTCGCAAGCCTTGAAAAATATTAATAATTTATAAATAGCCTCATATTGATCAAAATCTTACTTGATCCTATCCATAAAGTAAGAGTGGAGTGTATAGTTGAACCGTTCATTCTCCAGAGGGAATGGACACCCACCAGCACAATAGCCAAGATGAATTTTATTTGGGGATAATATATTTGATTGTTCAATCTCTTCAGGGTTGATAATGTACTCGTGTAGTTGACACTCGTTGGGTGTTGGGACCCTTTTGGTTGGAGGAGGAGGTGTCACTATTGGTTGAGTCACTTCCAAAGGCTTCGAAGACGCTTTTGAAGATCTCGAAGGTGGATTCCTTGTGGAAGATGCTCTTTGGCGTTCTCCAGGCGTCTTTCGAGTTACGAGAGTCTTTGGACTGAGGAACGGTTTAGGAGAAACCGGATCATTCCTATGAAAGAGATAGCGAAACACTCTGTATAGCTCTGATTCATTGTGAGCCAATTCATGATCCACTAGGGGCTTTAGACTCTGAGCTATTTTGAGCACCGGAACTGGCGTTGAGCCGATTAAAGTTTTCCATAAAGAGTTTCATCACAATTTTCATAAAATGCTCCAATTCAAACTGTCCCTGGAAGAAAGTCGAGGGTGGTGTGGTTGTTGTTGAGAGATTTTGAGACATTTGAAAGGATAGGTTGCGAATGAGACTGTTGAGGAAGTCGCTGGAATTTGATAGAGAGTAATTTGAGGTTGCGGAAAAGTTAAAAATTGGATTTCCGGTGTAGTTTTCACGTCGATTCTCTCCCGAGGTAAATGGGGATGCTCTCCTCTTGGATCTCTTCCTGGGAAAAATGGAAATACGAGTATTTTTATTAATTTATACTTATAGCCATTTTCAGCCGGTTCTTGTTAAAAGACGGGCTCAATTCAAGCTTGTCACGTACCATTCTTGAGGAAAGTCATATTCATAATCCTCCTCTGGTTGGTAATACTCTTTTTCTTCGAAAGAGGAAGACTCATCAGATCCAGCTACTTTGTACTGTAGAAGAATGAAGGGCTTGTCAAATCCCATATCGAAGAGATCTCCTAATGCAAGTCCCTTTGAAATTTCAAAGTTTAACCCAAATTTCCGGGCTCCTTTTTCATCCTCGAGGAAATCCCAAAGGGAGTTTGTAATGTCAAAGGTGTAGTACCGGTTTCGGAGTGAAATCCTCTTTCTTTCTAATATTTCCTATATAAATAAATAAAAAAGATTTTAGACATACGCATCTTAACCTTGAACTTGAGGGCATAAATGGTAATTTAGATTATAATGAGGTCACATTTGCAATTTAGCATAGTCTGCCATTTGGAATGTTGGAATCATTTGAACAATGGAATGGAATGGGAGGAATTTGAAGCACTCCAGGTTTTGCAAACTAGACTTTCTCTAGAGTCTTACGAAATCTTACCGGGTATTGAGGGTATTGAGCGAAATTAAGGGTAGACCCTTGAGGTGGGTTGACCCCATCTTTGAGGGTGAGCACAGCTTTTGCTTGATAAAATTCTCCCCATTTCTCCGGTGATTTTCGGGGGAACTCGACTAGGGTTTGTCCCTCTGAAATACATAAAAAAGCATGTTTTATTTAAAATCTAAACATTTTAAACTTTTAGTAGTACTAGTATAAACTTGAAGGTCAATCCTCTATTCAAGAGCATTAGGTAAATAACATTTTATGTTAATGCCCTATGTCTCAAATTTCATACATTTCGTCAATCGAGTCACCCAGGGTTCATTTATATTAGACTCCTCAACCCACTCATGATGGTACCGATCATTAGCTGCCTTAATTAAACGCTATAAAAAAAGTTCAATGTACCTAGACCCAATTGTCAATTGGATTACACAATTTACACGTAATTTGAAAAGGTCAATAATTCAAAAACAATTCCAAATTCCAATTAAAAATATCGAAGGGTGGTCTCGTAATTAGCCTCAAACTTGGCTCAATATGCCCTTTTTCAATGAATTTCATTCATAAATTTCAATCTAAAACCATATTTTATTGATTGGAATTAGCAGTGCCAGGACATTGGAAAAATACCTATTTTTTATAATGCGTTTCAACTGAGGACCCCTGAGTAAATATGCAATTGAGCTTGCCAATTTCCGGGAACCTGACTGCAGATTTTTATAGTAATAGAGACAGCTACCTCATTTGATAGACTAGACTTTTAAGTTTTGAACTTTTAATGGGGTGCTTGATTATGAATAAAATGTAGAAAAATGCCGTGAATGTCTGCAATCTGCCAATTTTTTTTGTCACTCCGTATTAGTCCGTAATCCTGTCCTGCCCTTAAGCGAATATATTAGCATTATATGTTGCTTAAAATCAAGTAAACAATAATAGAATTCGAATGAGAATTCAATAGAATTCTCAAGTGTAGTTACTATTAGTTCATACATATAGCCTATAGGCCTATATCTTTATAATGTGATATTATGATATGTTTAGAGATGTAATTTTGTATGTAAAATAGTAATTTAGAGGCCACTTAAAATTATATTGAAGATGACCCGAGGTTCGTTCTCAAATCCGCCTCATTTTACCCTGTACACTTCCCTTATCTGGCCCATTAAAGCGCGACCAATTCCAATTCTGCTGATTTAAATTTAATATTTCATATCAAATGGGGAATCAGTTTGGCGACGTCATTTGAATTTTTTATCCGCATAGATTAAATATTGTGCGATATGTTTATGCCTAATTGTCATACAAGTGTCTTTCGGCACTTGAATTCTCTCGTTGGAGAAGGTCAAAGGTGGCCAGAAAGTCTCCATTCTAATTCATTGTGATATTTATTTTCTTTAGCAGAGTCATCCCAAATAACAATCTCAGACACAGACGTGCAAATGTTTCTAGTTTAGCTCATATAGTTATATGGGTTAATTCAATGGGTTAAACACTTTAATTCGTTCATTGAGTTCAGATTGAAAAAGTGTCAACGGGGAAAAATAATTCTGAGAAATGAGATGAACCATGCAAAATTATGCACCAGACGACGTGTACTTACAATATTATTGTATTCTACCTATTATACTTGTGCATTTCTTACAGCTTGATCTTTATATATTTGCAAAAGGGGTTACTGATTACTGATTAGTGATCACTGATTACTCACTGATAAACCTTGGTCCTTGGCCCTAGGGGTTGGCTAGGCCGCTAAGGTCAAGGTCACAAAGGAATTCTTGATGAATCCTGGATTTAAAAGTACATGTGGATTCAAGCCGGTATAAAGGCCGGTATTTGTCAGATTGAATTGTTTGTTTACAGATAAATACTAGGTTTATGTATGATAACTTGATAAGTCAATTAAAAAGACTATTAAAATAAAAATATGCCCATTAGGATTCAGGATCAACCAGAAAAGAAAGGAAAGGAAATATTTATAATGCGGATTTAAGCGAGCAAGTGGCGGATAGTACCTATAATCGATAAATTTCCACTTTGTACTACATAAATCTTAAGAATCTCTATTTCAAATCTTGAATTCATTAATTTGGACTATTAGCATTATTTTATGAATCTCTTAAATACGCTAATTACACTTGTAATGACTAAATGATCAGATTTATAATCTATTATCAGTATCAGTATTGTACTACAGATCAGATAAAATGCTCGAACGTTTCGAATCTTGACATTTGAAATTTCAAATCATAATATTAATGGCAGATTAAACTGTTCCACGTGTTATAGCGTATACCTACTCTATCAATACCTACCTTATTACATGTAGTATAACAAATGTACTACTAATCCTAAGTATATATCAGAAGATACAGATAGTAGAGTACTTGGTAAGATGCATCCTAAAAATGATTAGACATGTATATTGAAAAATGAATCACCTTTAACTTTGATCCTATCTGGAAGGATAGCTTTGTACATTGTATCTTTGCTGCTCCTGGGCATAGACTCCCCACTTCCTGATGACCTCGGAGGGTAGTCCTTTAAATGTTCACCACTCTGTAACTGATTGAATATAAGTAGGAGATACGAGGGAGGTCTTTCCCTCTCGTTATTTGTTCTGGGGTAACCGGGACTTGGGATCTGCCGGTGTCTCTGATGTCTTAATCTAGCACTGTGACATGAGCTGAACATGAGGGAACAGATAACAAGAAGAGGAAGGAGGGACCCTTTTGTCCTTGTGGGGAAATGAAAAGATTTGCACTTTAGCAGCGGAGGCTGCTTGGGTTCCGGCGATAATCGGGCGGATAACTCAGGGGTCAGCCCGGGAATTGTATCTAAACTATCGGCGGAAGTCATTTTGGCTTCTTTTTTTCTTTCTAGGGGTAAAACTCACTCGTTTTATCCGGCCAAAATAGTCTCATTATGCAAATTGTTTATCAAATATATTTCGCGAGTGTCAATTTCCCCTGGATAAGGTTTCAATGGATAGCAGCTGCCTTTAAATTTTAACCACTATCACTTGTAATTTAACTATATTTGGATTTTGGATTAACTCTAGAGTGGCTCGCGACTAGAGGGTTGCTGGAGTAGTCCGGAGTGAACTGAAAGCGAGTTGGGATATTCCCTCCGATATATATTTGTCATGTTTAAAAAGCTATCCAAGATTTCCAAAGGCAAAGACCGGGGAAACCTTACTATATATACACACTCCTGAACTTTATATTAATTGTATTGACTTTCTTCCTCTCCAGAGATGAGAATCCTTATAATATTTAGACTACTAATATATAATTTTTACTTTCCTTATTGCAAACCTTTGTAATATTTTTCGAGTCACCGAGTGCAAAAGACCCTACAAACGTGTCGCTTTTATTTAAATAAAAAAGTCCAATCAAGATATTCTCGGTATGTTGACAATGCACTCGACAATAGACATTTTTCGATAATAGGTTATTATTTATTAATTATATTTGCACGAGGTCTTGTAGTAAATCTGCGGAAAAAAAGTAATTAAAGTGCGTCGCCTCCTTCACTTACGTCTCTTATTAAAGTTTCTTGTACCGCGATTTAATAAAGGTACAACAATACTTTTTATTGTACTACGATAAGATTGGTTTAGATAAAAAATGAAAAATCATAATATTATTTTATACCGGCAAGTGCTCATTTCTCAAACTGAAACCGAATTGTGCTTCGGGAATTAACTACCGTCTCTGGCGCCTCAAAAATCAATTTATGGAGACGCCGAACAATGCAATTTATTTAATTATGTAATTATACAGAATTTGACCTAATTTTTCCTCAGCCGAAAAGGAATCTTGAGATATATTGTACTACTACATATACAATGCAATGCTATTTGTAAGTCTGGCCAATAATTAATAATAATAACGCATACGTCTTTCCTACATTTGCACAAGTCCTTTTTTCCTTTTAGCCGTAATTTATTGGCTGACTCATTTTATTTTAAGATATTTCGCTAAATAATAATTGAACCAAACCGAACTGATATATTATTCAAAAGAAATTATTTATTAGATGATTAATATTATGAATCATGTAATTTGTAAATCTGATTTTGAGCAAGGCTTAAGGAAAGTCTTAAGTTGCTGAAGGGTTACAAATTTAAAGCCAGAAAAGGATGGATTGTCGAAAATGCTTTGAATTTATAATAATACTAATTTTATAGAAAAATACCGTTGTATACTGTAATATCTAGTACAGAGAGTGAATATCTGAATAATTATAATTCTGTAGGTAATATCAATAACTCAAATTTTCAATATCATGTAATGGTATGAGCTAAAAATATTAAAATAAAATTCTGCTTTCGAAAGCTGGAAGCCTGCACTGAAATTAAAGATTTGGAGCTAAAGATTTGATGCTAATATATGATTTTAAGAGATTAATCTTTATTATCAATCCCACTAATTATCCAAAGTAGTAAATTAGTTTTTCCAGCATCAGCAGAGTGTCAAATGACCAATTCAGATTCTCATGTGGGGAATGGCCCAATGGGGATGCAATGCAATGTCAATGCCGATTTCTGTTATCTTTGAAACTAGTTATCTCCGGCCTCGAATATTTTAATTACCAATTCTCCGTGCTCGTGCTTATGTTCCAAATCTGTAATTACCCGGTATATCCGCAATCTGTATTATTAATTTTTTATTATAAAAGCTTCCTTTCTGACCTCAAAGGTCAAAACGAGCATCAAAGAAAGAAATCCCAATTTGCCCATAAACGTTGAATATATTTGAAAAAGAAAGGCGGGAATTTGTTTAGCGGGACTTCTTTCACCAATTTTTCCATTCGATTTGCAATTTAAATTCACAGTTGCTCCTCAGCTCCGATTTATTTTGAAAATTCGACCTTTGACCCTCAAATACGCTCAATTAATTGTCAATCAACTACCCCCGATCTCGCCAAGTACTAGGTCAATTACTCTTTGATTTATTCCTTAATTTCGTTCAGATTTTGACAATGGCTGCTCTTGCTGAATCTGATTGTTCTTGGGCTTGCTGAGGTCATGGCCCCAGAGGAGGAGATGGACACAAACGGATACCCTCGAAGTGACCGTGGAAGTGACGATGGATCAGCTCTTGGGAAATTTGAGAGGGAGACTGACGAGGTAATTGTTGAAAATTGTGTGTAATTTCATTTAATTTAATCATGTCATTTTTTTCATAGACGGCCATTGCACGGAGGACAAAGCAAATTGAATACGGAAAGAACTCGATTGAATATCAAAATTATATCCGGCTCATCCCCAGGTATCTGCATTTTATTGCTAATTAATTAAAAGCTAATTAAATTGCGTCATTTGAGATTCTTTATCCTTGTAAGCTCAAGTTCCCTTTCTTTACCAAACGTAGCATGATTTTTATATTGGAGAGCTCGAGAGATAGAGTTTAAACCAAGGAGGATTAGAGTATTTATAAGGTTTAAACAAAGTTTGTATTTTGATTCTAGATCTTTGTATTTAATCAGCAAAATATTGCATCTGCCCCAGAAGAATTTTTTACAAATATTTTTCTCACAGGGCCGTTTAAATTCCTTTTATTTCCTCGTATTCGAGTCATCACATTTCGCTTGTTAATGCAGTCTTGTCGCCTACCATTTCTGTGCAAATACAAAGTGATGATATAGGCTAGAATTTGGTGTGTGTGAACCTACTATTTGAACTTTATTCACACATTTTGCCGAGATTATTCATTATTTTTTAAAAAAATATTTCTGTGCAAATACAAAGTGATGATATAGGCTAGAATTTGGTGTGTGTGAACCTACTATTTGAACTTTATTCACACATTTTGCCGAGATTATTCATTATTTTTAAAAAAAGGCAGATAGATCCGTTTACTGTGAAATTCAAAGACCCCCTTTTTTACAAGTTCAAGGAATTGGAGTGTGAATGACATTGACATTGAACTCTAGAAATTAAATCTAATAATTCTTTTTTCCCACAGGGATTCGAGGGATGCTATCCACCCAAAAACACCAAACAAGTTCCGAATAATACTCTCGAAGAGCCTTTGATGGACTCGTCCGACAATGGAGACTGAATCTACATGCTTTCTCAAAGGATCTGCGAATCCCAAACATTGACATGTCCAATAAGGAGGAGTCTGACGAGTCTGAGAGCTGTGGTGGAGGTCACCGAGGGTCTTCTAACGACGGTAACGAGTCCGAGTCAGCTACTTCTACTTCTTCTGCATCTTCAACTGCTGGGGATGCAAGTGAGCCCTTATAAATTGTGATCTACCAAGGGTAAACTCTGCTCTGTAATTATAATATTTCAAATGACTATAGATTTTACATATACCGACTGATGGATTCTTATCTACTGCCTACCTTTAATATTGTAGTATATGTAAGAGGAAGTTGTTTAATTTTATTTACATCTTAAATCCTTTAAAATTCATTCCACGTTCTTTCTATTCAAGTAGGCTACTAGTTTTAATTATTATTTCCATCCACCAAGCAAAGTTATTAATAAATTAGATATTAAAGGTTAGTTATGTTTTTATTTATAATTTAATACATTCTAATACTGTATATTAGATAAATGCGGAAATTATTTATTCAGCGAAAGCTGAACCAGCGAAATCATATAATTCTGTTTCAAACTACCCAAGTTTACACTTTATCTTTAAATTCTACAAATACTATTAATTGTACAAAGTCATTCGTCCTCATCAAATTATTATTGTAAATAACCAAATATGCCTTAAAGATTTTTTATACTTGCAAAAACGGATACATTTCCAAATCTTGTTTAACTCTTCAAAAATGATGCAATATTAAAAGTGAATTCGGGATTTCGCCGATTATTTCTTAAATAAGGGTGTTTTTAAAATAAATTAGATAAGTAGGTCAAAATGTTTTATAACAAACCATGTACATTTTTTTATTTATTAATCTCATTCAAATTATTAATTCTTAATAAATACGATAATTTAATACTATATATATCGAAATTAGACATGTACTTAAAAGTTTAACAACATTTCATTTTCAGCTATCCTGAGAATAAACTTGTACACAAAAAGTCGATAACAAAACCAAGATTTGGCCATTTCCTTTTCTTTGTTTTAGATCAGATTATTCCTAGTCTTAAGACTTACAAGATAAGGAATTCAATCTATGCATAAACTAGCGCAGGCTGTATAATATTATAAATGGTCTTTTACATTAATCACTTTACTAGTTAAACAGGTATATGTACGATAGGTATTATTAGAGTATTTAAAGGGGATATTTGAAGTTTTGAACGTTAAAAATTGAAAGAATTGTCATTGAGCCTTTTGAGAATTATCTGCAACTGCCTAATTATAGGTCGAATAATACTTTAGGTCAATTTGACCAAATTATCAAGTGTCCAAGGGATATCCGCTTTCAGACCAGGGGGATCTCCAATATCTCATCCGAGTTGATCCGTTTACATTCCATAGGACAAATCTAAATGAAGTTTTAATATTAGACAATGAATATGCACGGATTGAAATCTAGAAGTTTAAAAAAATATTTACCCTAAAAGTAATCCGACAGCCAAGCCCAGGACAGCCATTGCTAATCCCAAACCTGCTACAGCTCCTGAAATCAAAGCAAATCAATTTAAGATTTTACTTTTAGTTAATTAAAGCTATACCTGAGGTATAAGAAGCCGTAATGAAAGAAACGGATTTTTCACTCAAAGAGTTCCTCGTATTCGGATGAAGAGCCCTTGGGATTGATGTTAGAGAACCACGGCTTATTCCCACAAGCTAATTATTCAAGTATTCAATAGGTAAGTAATTATTTTTAGTTTTTAGAATATCTTTACCATATGCTCTTGAGGATCCAAATCAATCCTTATCGTCACATCATGTTTCTAAAAAAATAATGAATTTTTACATTCAAATTGCAATTGATATCCGGGCTGTCCAACCTTTATGACATCATTGAGGATGCGATAGGCGTCTGAAAGGGGGAACACGATGGTGGATCGCGCAGAGGAATTTGTTTGGGAAATTGCATGAAAGTTAACAATCTCAAAAAGGGAGAACCAAAATGCAGTGGAGCTTCCTGGCCATTCGGTTATAGTCATATCAGAGACCCTGAGGAGGGAGATCCCCGATAGACCGGAAATGGCTCTCCTGATTGACTCGAGCACGGAAAACTGCTGCCCAGATCTTAGCTTATCGTAGGGCGCTGAAAATATTACATAAAAATTTTAAAAATAGAAATTGTCATTGAAATCTATGATAATTTACCATTTAATATGACCCGAAAGTATAGGGGTGAAGAATCCAGACACTCTGAGACATCAGGGTGTCCTTTAGTTTTGGCAAATGGATTGTAAAGCTGAGAGCTATCCTCGTAAATGTTTGAGATTGCAATTATATCAGGGGTGGACTCTCGGGAGAATGTGGCCACTGAGATTGGGAGTGACGAGTCATTTGTAAAGCCAAATTCTGAGACGAATTTCCCCTGTCCTTCATGAAGCCAGATGTCACATTGAAGATTTCTTATTGATCTTTTTCCCCAATAGTTGACAAAGGAAGGGTCAAAGTTCAATAGGAGTTTAGCATGCTGAAGCATAAACTCCGACAATTTGGAGGTGTTTTCCATATCATCGCTTATGGGCTCCACAATACAGTTGGTCATCTCCCCGTGCTGCTGCTGCTGGTTGGACCCATCCTTTGAGATTTTGAACTCTAGGCCTTGAATTTAATCATAAATTAAATATTTTTTACCAAGAAATGTAAACATCTCCAAATATTTTACCTGATCTAAAATCCCGAACCACTTTCGAATAGAACCTAGGTTTAAGAAATAAGTTTATGAGACTTTCCACCGCTCGATTTATGCCAATTTTTTACCATTCGTATTTCCTCCCAGGAGTATTTGGCAAATCTAATTTATGAACAATAATCTTCTCCGCTCGATCCACATGCAGATTCCACACCTGCCTCCTTTGCTCCTGAATAGTAACCAGATCCCTTCATAAATTATTGTTTATTTTTCAATTCGAGCTTACCTTGAGGATTATAGTCTCTACCACCACTGTGAATATGTCTGGAAGGAGTGGGGCCTTTGGAGGGAGGGATTCGAGGGGATAAAATTCTGGACACAACATCCCCAGGGGCCTACTCCTCTTGACCTCACTCTCTGGCCCCATTTCCTCATTAATGCCAGGGGTTGTTGACACAGGGTCATGTTCGCAGGACTCAGAGCCCGATATTAACACAAAAAGTAGAGATAGGATCGGCAAAATTCCTTTCAATTTCCACATTTTGCCGTGTCTTTTTTTCCTTTTTCCGCTCTAATTCACTGGTTATTTGATCATTTGAAGTTTGAAACTGATATTCTGAACTTTTGAGGATTTGATCTTTTTTGAAGGTGTGCATTGACATTCCTCCTTAAACTTTAATATGAATGAGTATTGGGTTGGGGTTTCATTCGAGGATTATACAAATAATAATATTTGCCCCTCTCTCTGAGATTTTACCCCGAGGAGCGGGGTGGGGAGAATGCGCGGAGGGATCCGAACTCGGTATTCGATCGATTGTGGCATCCGGGAGGATACTTCCGAGTCCTCGGAAGTCTTTCGGGGCAAACTGATCCCGGGGTTACTCTTTTTTTATTGAGTTTGTTTATCGCTAAAATACAATACAAGTTAGCTCATACCCCCGGAGAAAGATATATGAACTTTCTTAGCTTTGCCTTTTCGTGTTTCATTCCTTTTTAAAGCTACTTAAGTTCAATGGGAAGGTGCAGGGGCATTAATTTAACCGCAAATAAACAAAGTCTTAATGCATTTAGAGCGTAATTTACGATTCTGCTTTGAAAACATTTACTGGAAATAATCCATTTTAATGGGCTTTACATACGATGACTGAAATATTCACTCCGAATTACAATTCTTAAATTAAACTTTATTCAATTTCACAATCTCTACTTTCTAAATGAATTTACTACAGAATTCTTCTTCCTTCAAGGTCTCAATTTGTCTTGATTTGAGCAAAGGCCCTCACAGGTGCACCACTCCCCCCTTCAACCTTGAGGGGCATTAACCAGAGGTCGAATCCTCGAGGGGGAAGACTCTTCAGATTAGACAGGTTTTCCAGAATATAAATATTCCTCGAAGCAAGTTCGACGTGTGCGGCATAGCTCTGGAATTCAAATTAGAGACGTGATTCTAAAACTTGTTTAGTTTTTGCAAATATCCATCAAAAAAAGTTCATTCCCAGCCCTTATTGTTTTTATTACTTTCCCCCGAAAAAGAAACTTTTTCCTCATATGATGGAATTTCTTTTTTGGATGGAAAATTTCACACAAGATGAGTTGGAATTTCTTGCCAAAAATAGTTCTCTTACATTTGTGGCAGGGTTGTCCAGTGACAGTGTGTCAATTCCTATTCCAATCACCCTTCTTTGGCCAAGAAATCTGGCGGCAGCCACGTTTAAGCCTGAAATATTGTGTTTACCAATAAAATCCAGAGTTTATTTGAGCTTGAAACCAAATAAATAAACATTTCTTCTTTTTTTACCAGGAAAGCTCATCTTTCTCCCATCCGTAAATTCTCTCCCAGTGTATTTCTCCGCATTCGGCCAATAGTCTCCAAAACCCGTCCTGAAGAGGACTACTGACCTCGGAGAAATCCTTCCATTCTTGCCCTCCCATCTAAAAAATACAAGTAAAGGGATTTGTTTTCAAATTCCTCAAATTCCACCCATAAATTACTTTAGAATGTCGTCAACTCCGATTGAATACGAAGTATTGGGCTTCCCTCGGTTGATGATTTGTCCCGAAAGGTCAATCAACTGACCAGGGATTGCCACAAGATTCTCACCCGGGATTTGCTCAACTTTTAATATAATTTTAACTGTATAAAAATTAATTTTAAATTATACGAGGTCATACCCTTCCATCCAGTGTTGTAAGAATGAAAAGGTGCGTCCATATGAGTGCCAGAATGTTCATCAATTCGGAAAGAATATATCCGAAATCTGTTTAAATTTCAAGGGTTATAAAATCAAAGTTTTGATTGAAGATGAGAGCAGTCATAAAACGAAAATACATAAAAACTTTTGGGATTTAACGAGTTTACAGTTATTTATTTCAACTTACTTCAGGCCGTCCGGGGTATCCGTTTCATAGGTCTGTAAGTCTCTCGTATTTCTTTTGACCTGGTTTATACACGGCTTGGTTACTCTCCTCTAAGATGGGGTAGGTCAGATCAACCAGATGGGAATTCTGTCCAAAAGTTATGGCAATCCAAGTGTAGAAGAAGAGAGGTCCCAAGAGGTAGAAAGTCATCGTGAAAGTGTCTGATTCTGGGGAAAGAATGGCTACTTTAATTTGACGGTCTCGTTAAATTTGGAAAGAATTGGACAGGCTGGCAATAAAGCCGACAGAATTGAAGCCGAATTGAGAGACAAGGCTGATGTGACATTGATAATTTTGACATCCACGATAAGTCTGACCCCTTTTTTTCCAGCGGCTCTCGTGACATTTGCAAAATGATTGAATATAAATGGGATTGTGTATTATTTACTTTGCTAATAATTGATTAATTGAGTTTAATTGAAGCAACAGTCAACGTAAAATGTATAGTCGTCAATTCTAGAAATTGCTAATTATATAAATTAGGCTAATTAAATTAGAATATCAAATGAGCCAAGTCAATATTATTTCTTGAATGGAAATTATGAAATCTCAGAATAAAATTATTTAATTTTTTCGAATCAAATGCTAATGTGCGATATAGGTATCCTATTTTCGTAGGAAAATGAATATCAAAATTTGTAAAAATTAGTATTGCATGGATAGGTAAATGGTAATTTACTCCAACTCCCACTCCCGGATGATCGGATTCGGGCATTCGGTTTACTCAGGGAGTCAGGATCAGTTCCCTATTCAGCAGTTTCCCATCCTAGCAGTCTCGCTCCAACCTCCACCGAGAACACTGCAGGTTACCGAATCTCCTAGTCCTCTTTTATCCTAACTCAACTCACAAGTATTCTCCAAAGTAGGCAAGTGTAATATGTTAGCATTCAGAAACTGTTTTTGACAAAACGCCCCTCGCCCTCAAAATTCCTCTTCAAACAAACATTTTTCATCCCAGAATGGCAGAGGTCAATTTTTCAAATCCCCTATAGATCTAATCCCCTGTATAACATATAATAGGACTCACATAGATGCATAAAAAATCAAAGTTCCCAAATAGTACCAAGTTTTATCCGAGTGACAATTTATACAAATTATCTACTCTCGAAAGAATTCAATTTCAAAAGTTTTGCTTAAAGAGCTTCATCACTCATACAGTCATACTCTCGAATCTGGCCGTTTTTTTAAAGAAACTTGAACTCAAAGAATTCCAAATTCTCACAAAAGATGGTAAGTTCCGAACTTCCGATACCTATAATCTAATTTAAATAATAATTGAATTACCCCTAAGCTTCAATCAATGTATAAATCATTCCTCAACTTGGCATTATTCATCTGAATTTGCTCGCTAACATTTAGCGTATAGGTATTTATTGTATTCGCAGAGCTATGCTCAATATTACTCGGATGAATCCCTAAAAACTTTAAAAGCGTCCATCTGGAGCGTAATCCAAGCTTCTTTCCCCCGACAGGCTCATTCAAAGTTGCAGTAAAATATTTTGAACATCATTTAATGGCTAGTAGAACGGACAAACGTGGAGGATTTTGGTGGTGCCAGTCCATTAGGCACATTCCTCCACATTTATCCGCTGATCCCTC
>JAAZTK010000169.1:0-26925 GCA_036507255.1 Megalothorax incertus | reverse complement strand
AAGTATATGTAAGTCAAATGGATTTAATTAGAAGCTTCAAGAGCTCTCATACTTTATTGCTCATTTGGGTTTAGGTTAGAGATACAGAGGAAACCCCTCAGAATCCTCATCCTCGGGTGTCCAATGGTAATATACTGCTCAGGAGTATATGGGCCACTTTCAAGCTCTCAAAGTGGGCATATATCAACATTGAAAGCCTATTCTTCGTATTACACTGCACTGGTATTAATTAATGCAAATGTAAGTTTACTTTCGAATGTGTGCACAATCTTAATGAAGTCTCAAATGGAGCTTTTGTGAGTTTTCCAGACGAGAAATTATACTAATTTAAATGCTATATATCATGGATTGACGGCTTCCTCGTCAAGTTTAATGTCGCTCTAATAGAATTTAATGAATTTTTCAAAAGATTTCTCAAATTCTCATAATTTGGGGCTAGTTGTGTATGCGTAATACTACGATAATACACTGACCACGTTAAGATTGAAACAAATTAAAAGGAGGAAAGTTCTTTCTTAAAAAATGACTCTCTTTTTGCCAGCTTCTCAAAATATTGAGTTAATTTCTAACTACAGATATATGTAATTTGACTTTTGAGCAAGGTTTTACACCTGTATTTAAATATGAAATGCACGTGGAGTAATGAGGGGAAATGGTCGCAAATATCGGCTAATCACTTCTGGTGCAAAACTGTACGAAAGATCAGTACAAAAAAGATCCTAATGAAGAGTTTCCCCTGAGGAATGTGAATGAGTAAACTGGTATTTAGATCAGTTTTTCACCTGCATATTCGCGCCTATAAAACTTTGTTTACAGATGCACCTGTCTAACCCTTTATATCGTAGTGTACTAACTGCATCTTTCTTTACAGCTTTTATTGAATTATATAGTAAATAAATAAAGTTGACAGTTCTATATAAAATTGACTCCAATCCTTCCCCTTTCCCCTGTTAAATTCTATCAGTCTTTCAATCAAATATACTTTAAGCCTTTAAGGATAAGATCTAATTAAATAAAACATGCTCTCCCCTTGTTACTCAACATGTGCCGATTTGAGATGAGGGTGACAATCAAATGTAATTTACAATTTACGGCACAATTTGTGCAATTTTAAATTTTGTGTGCAATTAGCGAGACTGAAAGTCTCCAAGAATTGTGGCAATTAATCACCCCAATTCAAATTTCAAATAGTGCCATATGTCACGGGATGGTGGGCTTAATTGGACGCATTTGGGGGGAGATGTTCCTCAATGGACAATGGGTTAAGCACGAATAAATGTGTAATCTCGCCGTTCAAGTACGTCATCTTGAACGCTTCAAATCTTTCTCAATAATTTAATTATTTCTATTTACTAATGGCCCTTGGAGTAATCCAATCCCACCTCCTGTGCAAATTCGTAAATTAATTTTTACGCGAGTTCTTGAGCCTAATAATTTCAGTACAATTAAATGGGCGATTGTTTAAATTCGTGTCCTCCTATTGTATTCATCCTTTAGAGTTAATAATAGTGTTTTAAGATGAGGAGGATTCAATGGCAGATTACTTTGCAAGGGCCTTACGCAATTCATGATTCTCTCCGTAAAAAAACGCATTGCCAATTTAATTACATGTGTCATCATAAAGACAAACCTTCAATATAAGTATATCGCTAATTATGAGCTTAAAGCTCAAGAAAAGGGTGGAAACAATATATTTCAATTCAAATATTCATAATTCATTGAGGAGGAGGCGGCTGGATTGCGGACCGTAAAGATGCACGCATTTGACGCAAGATTGACTCGATTAATTGTATGGCGAGAACGGTAAAAAGAGCTTTCAGAGCATTTAACGTTCAAACATTAAGCTACAACTACGAGTAAATGTATTTGCCTTTAAGTTTAATAAAAGAGTTAGTAGAGGTGCAATGGGTGGTTGAATACCAAGTTATAAAATGGAGGGAATCCCCATCTAAAAATATATAAAAATAAGAAATCTTCCCCAAATCAGCCTACCCGAACGGCACAAGTTCATCTCCTTTCCAAAACCATAATTGCACCTGCCATTTGGTACGATTTAAGCTTTAAAAAAGCGCTCCTTAAATTTATTTGCTATTGTCTTATTCCGTAAAAACTAAAAATATTGCATCAATTTGGGCCGTTTACCAATTCATCCTGGGCTTTAAATTATAGATTGCAAAGACCCCCCTCTTCTTCTGAGGAGATTAGAACAATGCTAATATTAGATAGATTGGGGCTCATTAAACTCCCAAGAAGAATTGCCTTAAATTTAAAGATTTTAGCGGATTTGGGACAAAAAGCAACCAAGTTCATTAAAATATTACCCAATTCCTCATTCATTTATGGGCCATTTCCAGATGGGCCGATGGAAGATGATTGCAAAAAGAAGTCTAAAGAGATATCATTATGAATTACATGTTCAGTTACATTTGAACCATGTTTGCTCTCATCCTTAGTAGCAATTTATTTCCTATGAATTCTGTGATTGTGCTCTTTATGAGTATAACTGAGAGCACACATGTTATCATATCATAGAAAATGTACATCGGCCTTAAGATTAGATTATCTATGCAGGATTAAACGAGTCTCATCCCGTTTAGCCATGCTTTTTTTAATACTTTAATCCTGATCTCATCCAAACTCAAATCTACACCTAGTACCTCCTCGCAGATTTATAATCTTCATTCACAATAGTACACCTGCTCAAGGAAAGGCTACTTCCTGAATTCGATTGACCGTTCCTTCGTTAGAAAAACACGCCTTCAACTCCTTGAATTGGAGTAAAATGCATTAAATTCGCATTTCGCTCCGCAGTCATTTATATTAAATATCTACGATATATTATGTACCTGCTTGATCATTTAAATCTTTCTAATTAAGAATTAGGATTTGAACATTTATAAAAGCTTTTATACTTGTACATACCTACTAATACAAGAATTCGGTTAAATCTACATAAGGGTGGCGTGAAGTTAGCTTGGCAAATTCATTATTCATGAGGACTTTAAGAGCACTAATAATTCAATATCATGTACTTGCTATTATCTATTCCCTTATTACACAGGTGGGATTCTTAATTTCTTATTAACAAACGGTGGAAATCTTGAATTCTCCAATGAGCTTCCTTCGAAGTTACTTCCTGAGTCAAGATGCTCGCGAATATCGGTACTCCAGCTGAGCCAGACCTATATCAATTGTATTAGAGCCCGAGTAACAATTAATAATAGTCATTTACGGCCCTAGCTGTACTTGAACATTAAAAAACCCCATTGCATTCAAAGATATTCATAATTGCGCGATTATTCTATGTATTCTCCGGCTGTTGGGGAATGTTGGAATTACGCAATCTGGCTTTATGAAGGTGTAGATTACTTTACATGTAACTTTTATGCAAATGTAGTAATTGTATGCACTTGTTCTTTCAAAAGTTTAGTGGATGTTTCCTTTGATTATAATATATATCGTAGCATTTAAGCTTGAGTATTTTTGAGGTTTTTTAGGCGGAGGAAATTGGCTAAACTCGATGTCAAGTTTGAAGTTGACTGGGCTAAATATCTAGAAATCTTTTCAAGGGTTCTAAAAGTACCTTCTAGTTGTAGGTACCTATGAAAGTCTAATTGTGTTTAGACATTTAAAATGCATTTCACCATATTCTATCAATTGGGCTCAATATATTTTCAGCTTGTGTTTAAAACTTGTGTTCTTTTGAATGCAATGAATAGAACCGTATCCACCAGCATTTCCTATTGATGGAAGTGATTTTGCAATTTGCGAGAGTTTTAATTGAGGAGTAGCTGGGCCATGGTTGGGTGGACTCTGAGAGCTTAAGGAGTTTGGGTAAGAATCTCGCCTCAAAAGATTGGGAGCAAATACAAATTCCAATATACTCGTATACATTGTATTACAAGTTATGTGAAGAGAATAGGGTAAACATAACATAGAATAAATGCATACATATTTATAATTTAGGCTTTAAAAAGATAGAAAAAGTTACAAATTCAAACTATTCTGTTCACTCTGTGCTAATCGTAGCAAGAGGTAAGATTAAATGGGCTGGATCTAATGTTTTTGATGCTGCAAAGGGATCATTTATCAAAAAAGGAGAAGAATTTAAATTTACTCTTCCTATTACATATTTAGATATTAAGGAGAATTCTTCGTCTGTTGAAATGAATATTAAATTACTCCTTCCCAAAATAGTGGAAAAATGATACATCCGTACCAAATAAACCCTTGCAATTTGACTAATGATATATGATTTTGTTTCCTTTTACAGGATGTCAATTCTTTCCCCTCGGAGAATATCTTCGATTTATTCGGTATGCTTTTAATCTGAAACCTAATGTCCATGTATTATGATTCTATATTGGTCCTGAATTAATTATAGGATCCCGGAGAATTTACAAATTGGAGACCGAGTCATGAGCATAGAAGTCCACAATAGGAAGAATTTAACCCTCGAAAGTGTGGAAAAGGTTAGTTTTTTAAGCAAAAAAAGGCCTTCAAGTTAGCCTTTCACAAATTAGCCAAAGAGTAGTAACTGAAGCGAAACAATGATCTATTATCGTAAGAATTAACCCTAATTTGAAGTAATATTTTAAACTTCGAATTCTAAAATTAAATGCTCGCTATATGGTGGTTGCAAAGTAATGTACAATACTTTAGTTAGCTTTCACTCTTAATTTAAAGTTAATTAAAATAATTTAAAAATCTTTGAACTTGCCGAATCACATTCTGACTGATAGAAATTATTAGATTTTTTGAATTTAATAAAATTGCCCGATTAAATATTGTAAATAGGGTGACGACGCCAAATACTTTTCCATAAATGAAATCAACTCACACCTCGTCGAGATCCTCCTCACCTCATCCCTAGAGACTATTGTGGATAATGACAACCCTCAAAATGTCCTCAAATTCCGCTTAATTTGTTATCCTGAAGAGGTGGAGGCTGTAAGTTTTAATTTAAAAAGATTTTTTAAAAAGAATTCAATTGATTTGGCATCTTTTTTTAAAAAGACGCCATCATTCCTCTCAATTACGGTCTACGTGGAAGATATAAATGGTATATTTCTAAATGTAATTTTGGAAATTAATCTGATTAGCCCCCTATAGATCACGCTCCCCAATTTATCAATGCACCATACCAGGTGGATGTTGAGGAATTGACGCCAATTGGTATTTTTAATGATCTATAACTTCAATAGATGTAAGAAATCTTAATGAATTTCTTAATGCAAAACAGGACTAACAATCTTTACGGGGATAGGAGCTATTGATCTTGATAAACCCAATACAGCCAACAGTGACATACACTTTGCCATAATTGAAGGAAACGAGGAGGACAAATTTGCTTTTGAATCCTCGCAAAAACCCAATTTGATTGTTAAGAAAAACCTGGATTATGATGCGGGGAATCATCAATTTGCGCTAAAGATTTCTGCTGCGGATCGAGGGAATCCACCATTAGCCACACATACTTGGATAACACTCCGAGTGTTGGATAATGATGATTTACCCCCAATATTTACCCGAGGAGTCTACAGAACTCAGATCAAAGAGTTTTATCCAGCTCATAATCGGTCTATCCATCAGGAAATCATTTTCCCATCACCGATTCTCGCATTTGACCAAGATACAGCCATTGACGCTGCCCTAACATATGACATTCTGGGAGGTGACCCTGAGAAATACTTTGAAATCCATCCTGGAAATGGTAGCCTCTTTCTTTTGAGAGAGGTGGACCGAGAGGCTCTTAATGCAAGTGCATTCGAACTCCAGATCAGAGCCAGTGAGAGTGATAATCCTGAGAAATTTACTCTAGCAAAAGTGGAGATAGAAATCCTTGATTCCAACGATAACCTCCCCAAGTTTGAGGTAGATATTTACAATATCAGTATCATGGAAAATCTCCCGAATGGTTTCTCGGTGGTGCAAGTCTATGCTTCGGATATAGATCAAGGAGAGAATGCGGAATTTGTATACAAATTGGAGGATCGGACTCGGGCGTTTGCAATAGATCCAAAAACTGGGTGGCTCACTGTTAGAGATCAAAGTCAATTGGATCGGGAAAAGATTGACTCTGTCAAAATGAAGGTTATTGCAGAGGAGAAGGTGCCCAATATCGCATTTGGAGGGATGCGGAGTTCTGCACTGATTGAAGTCTACCTATTGGACAGTAAGATGATTATTAAAAATTGATTCGGCATCCTCTAATATTTGACCCCTTTTAGATAATGATGGAAATCCAGTGTTCCTCCCATCAAATTTATACAAGTTCCAAGTCACAATCGACTCTGAGATTGGATCCGTTGTAGGACAGGTCCGATTAAACTTTAAGCTTTTCAGGACTTGTTTATAACTTTGGGTTAAATTTGCAGGTAATGGCTGGAAGATCCAGATTTAGAAGGGAATGGCCAAGTAAGGTATCAATTCCAAAGGTCAAATAATACCAGAGATGAAATCCCATTTGAAATCGATTCGAAAAATGGTTATATCTTTCTATTGGAACGCCCACTCCCACGATTACAATATACACTACTTGTAAGAAATTATTATAGGTTTAAGAAAGATATATGCAATTCTAATATAAACTAATCTAAAAAAAGGTGGAGGCATCCGACCAGCCTATCAATCCATCCGAAACTCGACATTCTCTTGCTGTAGTCCAGATTGAGGTGGTCAAAGGGAGCTCTGGACATTTGCCTGAATTTATCGGAGCGGTAATT
This sequence comes from Megalothorax incertus, assembly GCA_036507255.1. Taxonomy (NCBI): domain Eukaryota; kingdom Metazoa; phylum Arthropoda; class Collembola; order Neelipleona; family Neelidae; genus Megalothorax; species Megalothorax incertus. Next base: position 20,200 of record JAAZTK010000169.1, on the reverse strand, counting down.
TAATTTTTTTATTAGGTATTTTGAAAATTTTACGATTTTCTTCATTTAAAGCCGTACGAATTCTGGGTTGGAACACAAGTTGGAGTTGGTACAAGCGTTGGACAGGTCAAGGTGAAAGATTTTGACCCAAGGAATACGGTATACGACCTCTTGCACAGCTATTATGAAGGTGTACCATTTGCAATAGAAGAGCGAACAGGGATTATAGCAGTGGTGGATGACCTCGTCAAATTCTCTCGATCCGAATATGATTTTGAAGCTTTTGTAACAGATCAAAAGCATTCTCTCACCACAAATGTTACCATCCACATTGTAGAGGGAAGTATTGAGGGTGCACTGGAGAGCTCAAGGGATCCAATCGAGCTTCGAGTGAAAGAGAATGTTGCTGGAGCTGTTGTGGGGAATCTAAGAACAATACTCCAAGCTGCTAATCCTTCTGGGGGTAATCTCTTCAGGGATTCCCGATCCATGGAGTTTCTCCTGGCAAATTACGATGCACGCGACAAGTTTGCCATTTCAAATGATGGGACAATTTACACTTTAAAGGCTCTAGATCGAGAGGAGAGAGCTCGCCATTTGCTTACAGTCATCTCACAAAGTAGGGGAATCATTCAAGGGCACGGAGTGTATCAGATATTTGTAAATCTTGAAGATGAAAACGACAATGAGCCGAAATTTGAACGACAAGGTTATGAGGGGCATATCCGAGAGAATTCTAATCCTGGGACTCCGGTATCACTTGAGGAGCCTATAAAAGTCATTGATGGAGACGAGGGGCTGAATTCAGAGTTTAGAATATCCCTCAGAGGAGATGGTGCAGACAGATTTAGGATTGATCCAAAAACCGGGAAGATTTATGCTGGAAATACACCCCTAGATCGAGAAGAGAGACAGCTATATGTCCTCAAGCTGATTGCAACCGACTCTGGGAATTTGTCCTCATCAGTTCCAATATCAATTCACATTGTAAGCCTGCATTTATATATTTAATAAATGATTCTATAAGTATATTTCTAAAATTCTAATTCTTTCCCTTTTCAGACGGATTTGAACGATAATGCACCAGTTATTTCAAGGAATATCATCTTGGATCCACCGGATCTTGATCAAAGTTCAGGGCCCCGAGAACTCCTCCGTTCTTCAGCGTCTTCTCCAATTTCAGTGGAAATTCCAACGACGGAACCCATCCGAATTCCAGAGACTGTTCCAATTGGAACTCGGATAGCTCGTGTCCTCGCATCTGATCTTGATATGGGAGACAATTCCAAAATTTTTTACCGTTTAGTTTCGGAGAATTCAGGTCCACTCGGGGAGGTGACGTCCTTCCTCACAGATAAGCAGTTTCTATTTAGCCGGGGTACAAAAGAAAAACATTTTATGATTGATCGGCTTACTGGGGAGATTAGGTTCGAATTTATACATTTTTAATTTTATTGGTTTTTTGTACCAAAGTACATCTTTCTAAACATTAACTTTTCATTAAATATCTTTAGTGTCGCAAAGCCACTCAAACCTGCACATGAATATGCCCTCAATATATCTGCGAGTGATCGAGGCGGTTTAAGAACATATACGGGGATTCGGATAATTTGTGAAGGTAAGTTTTAATTATTTTAAAACTTGATTTAATCCCTTTAATTAAACCTTTAGACCTCAATAATCATTCGCCATTATTCACTCGCTCCTGGTATACCTTTGAGCTGCAGGAAGGAAATTATTTGAGGGGAGAAATTGGAAGGTTTGCAAATTAAATTAAAAATTACAAATGATTTAATGGGAAATCCTGCAGGGTTCGTGCAAAAGACGCAGATATAGGAACAAATTGGAAAGATCCGGTATTCCCTTCGCCAAAAGACGCCAAATACCCGACTCCCCTTCCATATTGATGAAGAGACTGGACTCATATTTGTCGAGGGTGACATTGATTGGGAGAAGGAGAAGAGGTTCTCTTTCCAAGCTGTTGCAAAAGACGAGGGAATTCCACCGCTCGAGACAGCAGTTGATGTCGAAGTTATAATACAGGTATTTAATCATAAAACTCTCATTCTATTTACTTAAACTTCATTCGATTTATTTATACATTTTAATTATGCCTGATTTCAGGACATTAATGATGTCAAACCGTATTTCTACAACTTTATGAGCACATATAAATCAAGGAGCGGGAAGTTGACACCAATTTACAGGACAAGCCTACTTGATAACGTTGAAATAGGGACCCATGTGACGTCAAGTGTACGCAAATGATTCAGATTATATAGGAAATGGAAATGGAATCGTCCTCTTCCATCTCGGAAACCACCACAAAGAATTCTATATAGATTCTAAAAACGGAACAATATCAACTCTGACCCAATTGGACTACGAGAGGCAGGGTGAATACAATTTGACGGTTGTGGCATCAGATCTGGGTCATCCAAGCCTAAGTTCTACTGCCTGGGTCCTTGTAAGGTTGATTGATTCAAAAGAGAAGGGACTAGGAGCCAAGAGTGGCCCTCAGGAAAAGGTTCGCATGTTCCCACGAGAGGTTTTTACATTCCAGATCCCTCACAATGCATCATTTCCATTCTTCCTCACTAAAATGGAGACTGTGGACTCTTTTAAACGAGTTCAGAAAGAGTTTGATATATTTGGAGAGGAAGCTGTAGTGAATAAGTTCCGAATTGATCCGAGGAATGGAAAACTTTTTCTGGATAGAAAGATTGAGGGTGGGAGGACATATGAATTCCTTGTGAGAGCACATACTCCGAGATATACGAGGAATTTTGATACAAGGCAAGGAACATCATTCATTTCGGACCGTTTCCTCGAAGCTAATGAAGCCCTCATAAGAGTACGAATGCTCCCTGACCCCTCCGAGCTTATCGGGGGACCAACTCCGCCTACAATGGGCAAAATTCCATCAAAATACACGGTAAATCGAGTACCAGATCCTTCCTCGTCAACACCAAAAGGGGAAAACATGGGAGAATCAAGCTCTCCCAATCCAGCAATCATTACCAAAGCTAATTTGTCTCCCAAAATTATTACTTCAAAGACCCTGAATAGGGGTAGGGCGGAATCTCATCCTTTCCTCCCATCCTCCCCTTCAAATATCCTCACTAGCCGTGATGGTAAAGACATAGGAGGGAAACCATCTCAGCATAAAAACGGCAGCTTTTACTGCGGGGGAGATTGCAGTCCTCATACTCTCTTGTGTCATATTCTTTGGGGGTCTTGTCGCTGCAGTCTCAATTGCATGTGTTCGAAGAAAGCGGAGGATCCGAAGGCGTCCAGCTGGACATCATCCTGGAATCCCTGTTGAAGTCCGCCTGCAAAAGCAATTCCCGCATAGATCAATGATTCGATCCTCTACCCGCCCTGTAATCTTCCCTATGGCCCTACCCGGAGAACCTATGCTAATGGAAGGAACCTCTGACAATACAAGCTCATCATGTGATGAAGATGTATCGGCTGGCCGCCTGATTAACTCCTCCAAAAATCATTCCAATTTCACGCAAAAAATTTCAGGTATTTCTATATGCCCCGAGTGCCGTAAGCTTCGACGCCCAAAAGGGCTCCAATCCACCAATCACCTTAACCGAGGTGGCCCTCAAAAGCCACAAAGGAGAGAAAATATATCCCTTGTATCCTCCAATGATTCTGGACATGGAGGATCGGACCAGTGCCTTTGCTGCCTTAATTCCTCCTCTGAAAGTGGAAGGTGCAATTTTAATTTATATATTAAAAACTAACCGATTTTTAAAATAGAAATCCAAATTTCTTTTTTAATAGAGAACAACAATATGAGGATTCCCTCATGCCACAACATGGTGGTCAGAATCAGAGACAGCGTCTAAAAGAGAATGAATCCACCACCACCTCCACCAATGCGCCCAAATAATCATAAATCTAATAATTTAAGGATGAGCGATAGATTTGTGATTCTCTAAAAAAATGCCTTAATTTAATCCTATATTAATACAATAGTACTACAGGTTACAATATGCAATTACCAATTAGTTTATATGTACTTAGGATTAGTTTTATGTAAAAGGACATATAATAATATTGTACTATTATAATGAAGCTATTTTTATACAAAGCCTAATTAAGATTCTATTTAAATCGTTAAGGGGGTACTTAAATATTATTCATTATACGCGCCTAATTCAATTACATTTGCTCATAATGTGAATTTTTTGTTAAAATTCAACTTTGAATTTTAAAAATATTTCAAAATGAATAAAATCTTTATTCTCCTTTTATTCCAAATATGTTCATTCAGTCAAGACACTTATAGTCATATATGACAATCTTTGAAACTAACAAGTAATAATGTTTAATTAATTTTAATTATATAAAGTAGACAGAGATAAGATCACAACTCTACTAATAGTACAATTATTCAAATACAAAAGATGCACAGGATGGTTCAAATGGATAGGTACTATACATACGATGCCTACTGTCATTTACACATGAACATATTGTCCTAACCTATCTGTAGTACAATATTTATAGTAGGTAATACTAGTATCTACTCACAAAAGGAGTTTTTAATTAAACTAATCCGAAGTTTCAGTGTAAGTACAAATTACATTAAATACTCAATGCATATAATATTAGATCTATTCTAATTGTGTGTTTTTTTCATTTTTCATATTTTTATACAATAGTTAATAGTGTCATTATAAAGGTGTTAAAACAAGACAAAAAAATGCAAAAAGGTCGGGTCTGAATCTCTCCATTTCAAGTTTTGGGTCGATTTACATTGTAAAGAGCTCAATATATCTATGTTGCATTCTCTCCTTGTGCTAAAGAAAAATTTTTTTTTTTAAACAAAACATTTCATTTTTAGAATTTTCCTTCTCCTCTCACCTTTCCCATTGCTTGTGTCATCTCCTCTGCTGAATTAAACTGCACTTTGGCATTCCCACTCGGTCGTCCGCTATCTTCAAATAGGATAAGTACCCCAGATGGGTTCAAAGGCTCAAAAAACTAAATAAAAAAAATCAAGACCATATATTTTAAATTGCTTTAAAAAATGAGCTAAAATTGAGCTGCTTTTACCGATCGAATGTCATCCTCGGTTGGCTTTAAATGGAATCCCTCGCATAAGAATAACATTCCCGTTATTCATGTTACTACCATTGTTGCCCATATTCATTCGTTGAGTATTATTTTGAGGGGGTGGTCCCCCGCTCCGTCCCCCTTTGAACCTTGGCATCAAAGGTGGGGGTGGAGGAGGAGGAGCAGAACCTCGGAATACACGGCCACCGCCACCACCTCCTCCCCATCCAGATCCAACTTCATTTGCATAGTTATTCCAATTGTTATCCTCATATCCTCCTTTCAATTTCAAAATAATTAGCTTAACACAGGTTTTTTCCCAATCATAAGTTACCTTTGTTAAAATATCGAGAAGGGCGACCCATCCCCATCATTGGACCATCTCCACGTCCTCCAAACCTTCCCATAGGTCCACCCATACCTCGATCATACGGAGAAGGCCTATTATTTGAAGGGAAACTGGGCCTTTGTTGAGATCTAGCTACAAGCATGTCAATGCTTAAATTCAAAGAAAGCTTAAATTAATATCAAATAGGTACAAAAAAAATTATAAAAAAAGGCAAACCTCCTCAATTCAGCGGGACCAACACGGAATATCTCGAGATATCTAAAAGAATTTTAATTGAAAAATTAGCTATTTCACTTTTTTATTCCAATTCCAATGAAAAAAGAAAGTCCACCCGAGTCCCGCTTCTTTTTACACACAATGCCTCGCCACCCACCGTACCATACCGTACCGTCCCACACCAACCCTGTATAATCAAACTGGACAAAACACCATTCCATCTCAATGGTGTGAGATGGAATGGGTTACATACAGTTTTGGAAAAATAATTGGGCGAAAAATGACCTCAAAAATTTGAATTCCGGTTGATGTACCCTATGTTGTAGGCCCATGCTGTACCACATGTTATAAGAGCAAAATGCTGTACCCTGTGTACCCTATTACGAGGGTTCATGCTGTACCCTATGTTGCAGGCCCATGCTGTACCACATGTTATAAGAGCAAAATGCTGTACCCTATATATATCCCTATGCTGTACCATATGTTAAAACCCTATGCTGTACCGTATATGCTTTAAATGATAATGCTGTACCCTATGGTGCCACGTCTGCTTTACATCAACCAAAATACGCAGACACTTCCCTTTCTTTTCAAATTATATACTCCCGCGAGCTCGGTGCAAGATTTACCGATGAGCTTTCACTCAGTCTGCACTCGGATTTCGGCGGATAAAGACGTGACTTGCATTTTTGGGAATTAAAAATTAAATAACCCCTCGTGGAAGAATTGACACCCCTCGCCTGACCAGGCCCTTTATCCGACAAAGGAGTTTTCTACACGCGGAACCAGGTATTTGCCCTATTAGAGTGAATCGAGTAGATAACTCTGTATTTTATAATTTGCTGGGGATGGGAGTGAAAGTTTGTATCTTGTATTTTGAATTCGGAGAAAGAGGGGAAATAGACAAGGGCAATTAAAGTTGTAAGGGTACAAAATACATTTCTCGGTTCAAAAATACCATTTTTGAACGAGCTTACATCAAACTCTCCTGCTTGAACAGACATTAGAACTTAATTTCTAAAAGTTTTGCACTTTTTAATATCCCAGTCCTACATGTACCCGTACTAGACTGAATTCTGGACTAATATGAGGGTAATTACGAGGGGAATGTGACTCTAAAAAAGATATAACTCCTTTTCAGTCATTTCAATAATTTCTATTAGTGAAGTACTCGAGTAGTGCAGCCCACTGCAATGAATTCCAATAAATTTCTACTGTTTTGAATCTAATTTCACTTTATCCTTGCTTTGTATGTAGAAATGAGTAGCGATGATACACAAAGGACCCCTCCGACCGGGCTCCAAAGGAGTCATTCTTTTGAGGATGTTTGGACCAAAGGAGAGGAACCGGTGGAAAAGAGTGACGAAGTCCAAGAGGACTGCCCTGGTCCATTCCCTGTCCTGTGTGGAGACGAAGAAGATCGAACTGAAAGGAGAAAGAAACTGCTCACACGAAGCGAACGGAACAGGGCTAGGTCAGCCGATGGAAGGGACAGAATCCCCATTCACACACATAACCCTAGTGGTAATGTTCGTCCAGTATATCCCCCATCTGAGAGCAAAGGTTTGTGGGAATTTGTTTATTTCATTTCATCTCTGAGCACCATCTTACCGCACATTCTTTATTCCCTATCCTCAGGGCCTACCATCCGGCTTCCTCCACGACCTTCTGGAGACCGCGAGAATTACACACTGACTCGTGAGACTACTCGATTGTTCACGGGTACTTACCCGTTCTCACGTGCGAGTTCCTCTGCAGGTTCATCATCTGGCGTGAGCTCCTCTTCTTCATTCTATGTAGCTGGTCCTAGCTTTGGATACGGATCGAGCCGAAAAATTGGTAAAGAACAATACAAAACTGCATTGAATGTAATACAATCCGCAATAATATGTAATATTTCCCAGCCTCTGCTCTCATATTTCCACCAGAATCTGCCGGTCCCTCTTCCTCTACCAGAGGAAATGCAGCGACGTCGTTCGACTTCCGGAAGCCGCGTATTCCTACTCTGCGTCAGGCTGAATTAGACCGCATAAACAATGGAATGAAGATGATTCGGGCAGAGGTTTGCAGTGCTGCTGTGCATTTCGATGAGGTCATTCGGCAGCATCAATTCAATTCCGCTGACGTACAGATATTTCTGAAGAGGCTCGAGAGAGACACGTTCTCTTCCAAGCCACCCGGGTGCCATATTCCATAATGTCATTGGTGTTGCAAAGGGAAGGTTCATCGTAGCAAGTATGACGGTTGGAGGCAAGCGGGGATTGTATCTCCTTGAGCAAAGTGAGTCAATTCTGCTGATACAAAAAGGATTATTGTTTTTAATTTGTCTCATTTGAATCAGGCGCTGCAATTGAAATAGGGTATATGGTGGGCAGAGTAAAAGGTAATTATCCTGTCTCATATTGATTACTTGGGGTTGATGAATGTAAGGGGTGGGCAAAATACTAGAGTTCAGACTAAAAATAACAAATACTGCTTTGTATTTTGTATCTGGAGTGGTATTATTTTAGGAAATCAAGTTTAGTCAACTCTATTTTTAGAATACTCAAAAAATGAGATACTTTTTTTTGATTCGAAATACACAAAACCCGTTTTAAGAATCAGTTGTTGACTCTTTTTTGAGAACTCATTTAAAAGTATCGTACTTCTTTGGGATTGATTTACCCTTTATGTATATCGTATATATTATATCGAATTTGAGCCTCGATTGTAAGTAATTCTGAAGGGATTAATTATAACGTTAGTATTTCAATGAATCGAGTCATTGAAATACTTGTGATTATACAGATATGCATATAATTGTGGAAAATTATAGGAAATTATCAATGTAATGCAATGTTTTCGACGCGAATTTGAGTATTTTACTTGCATATCAATTGCATTTGCTATTTCCACTCTGTGTGTGATTAGAAACAGATTTATTAAAGTATTTAACAAAATACAACCTTTTCTCTCAATTTTAATCCTTTTACATCGAAATTTGTTTCGATAGATAGACTCAACTTTTTGCAGAAGCCATGATATTGCCTGTGTATTTTTTTTCGATATGTAAAGAGTGTCATGTAGCTTGAAAAGGTGTTGTAATACGTTATTTTGTATTTTGAGATTGAGGAGACTGGAAAAAATAACCTGTATTTTGAGATCTGAGAAGCGTGAAAAATATGATATATTTTATATTTTGTACTTTGGGTGATACAGAGTAGTATTTGTTATTTATGATTTTTATTCTGCGATTCAAGTATTGTGTCCATCCACTAAATATAAAGTATCTGTTGATTGCAGAACGTATTTCGACTGGAACGTATGGCGCGTTTCCGCTCGTACCCCCGCTTGTGCTCGCAGAGGAGGATACTATAATCCTCCTCCCTCAATTCGAAGAACTGAGACTCTGCCATGATTCACTCCTTGCCCTTGGAATAAGAACGGATATTGGCATGTTCCAACGAGAATCCCCGTCAATTTCATTTTACTCTGCACCAGTCGCTGTAATGTATCAATTTTGTCGGCTCGCTTCTGGGCTAGCTTCTGGACTAGGAGAGAAGGCGGTATGTTACTCGAAATATTCATCCGCTTTATCTGAAACTATTATTCGGTTTTTTACAGAGGAGGATTGCCTGGTTGAAGCCCTTCTTTATAGGAATAATTAGACACATGACTCAGAACAGAGTGTATGCTAACCCCGACCCAGGGACAATAGTTCACCCAATGGAGTTCGTGGAGGTGGTTCTCTCCGCTGCCCGTGCTTGTATGTGCAAATGGATTATTAAAATACATGATTTTCATACCTTGTATTTGCATAGGCGCAGAGGGATTAGATGCGATTGACCATTCCAGGGCAAATGAGATCGCTATGGACTTCGCCAGCATTCCGTATCCGTTCCGGACCTATAAGCCTGTGATGACAAACATTTTGATCTCTAAAGATCTCGAATGCTTCGTGGCCAGTGTAAGCGGATTAATTTCATTCTATTCGATTATAAAAGAACATTCTCTAAAATGTATGTAAATATTGTCCACAGGGTGGGCTCTCTGATGCTTGGATTGAAAAGGGGAACCAGATCGGATCTCCCGTTTTCTTCAATTGGGATTAAATTCGTACTCATGAGAATTTCTAATTGATCATCTTTCCTTATTTGTCTTAATTATAAGTAGTATCCAATACGACTAAAGTAGTATATAATATAAATAGACTATATATATTAGCCACCAATGGCCATCTTCTCATTTCTCATTTTTCACTTTCTAAATAAGTAGTATTCTCTCGATATTTAATGATATCAAACGTATAATTCTAGTTAATTATATTATAGTGTAAGTACGTTATTTAAATACTTTCGCAGTACAATACCAGTACGATACTATACACGTAAATTTAAAAATCGACTTACTACTACCTACAATAGTATATCCACTTTTACATGAACCCTCAAATCTCTTAATTAATTGTCAGATCTGTAGTTACGTTTGTATCCTTAACTAGTATTATTTACCTGCTAATAGGTTTGTCATATCCAACATTCTTTTTTGGACTCTTATATCTTTCGATTCTTTTCTATCTACTCGTATGTACGCCCAATCTGTATTCAATATCTAACTATTCTAGTGTTCCATTGTATTTTATACATTGGACATATTTCACTCCATTAGCTTGTAATTTGAAGTTCTCTCTGTAATATGTAGTTATATATTTATCTGCGGCAGGTACGTAATGTTATTGTAAGTCATAGGAAAAGTGATTTAAAGTGTATTAATTGGACATCAAAATTACTAATCTGTGAATTCAGTCAGTGTATAACAGAATTGTCAGGAATAAAAGTCTATATATTTAATACAGACTAGAATAAGCAGTATTGTTATTAATACCCTTTATTACACTTGCGTATCATATACAGTAGTCCATAATGCTCAAATATGATAGTATATATCTAGTATCTTTTATGCGTTTGTGTTTGCTCGTACTACAAAGCAATAGCGTGTTCACTTTAAAATAAATAGTTGCGTACATTACTAGTACGATATCATTTTCAATCATATTTGTCATAAATACGGCGGATTTGCCACATTATGCCTTATTTAATTAGGAGAGGATAGCTTGCATTTAGAAAACATGTGGTGGACCCTGGGAGGAGTCTGCCCTCTCAATATTTAGCCAGCTAGGACCCCCGAGCTTTCCCCAAGGGTTTGCCGACCTGGTCTTATGGCATCGGTTAAAGGACCTTTGCCCAAGCTTGGGGGAATATGAATAGTTTTTCCTAGCTATCCCCTAGCTAGGCCCAACATAGAGGGACTCCTGGATATCCGATCCGAGGGTCTCCCGACCTGTACGAGGTTCCCCCAAGCTTTGCCCAAGGGTTTTTGCGGCTTGGGACCTCACCCGGTTCTATTAGCCCAAGGTCAAATGGGTCCCGATAACTATTAGATGAGTGTAAAAATCGCTTACCACTGGAGCTGGGTAACCGTTACCAAGCTATTATACATATGATCATTAATGAACTAAAGAGTCAGTAACTTCGACTAATGGGTTGAGTATGAGACTCAAATAGGATGGCTATAGTGGGTCTGGTGTCTTCGAGGTGGATCCGAACCCTCAAGAGCCATTGAGGTTTTTTCTGAATTTGTCCCAACATCCTGATAATGGACTATCAGTATCCCATAGAACTCAATGAAACTTTTTTAAATTTATCTGAAATCACCACTAGCTAACTCATTTGCCAACCATCCCGTCTGACCCGGTCTGACCCAGTTAAAGTTCAAGTTCAGAATCAAGAAATGGTTTTTGAATAGGGGAAGTAGTCGACTTTTCAATCAGGCGAGCTCACACCTCTATCCTTGCTTGTGCTAATAAGAGACAATCAAGCACAAAAAGAAATTCCATATCTCAGATTTGTCATATTTGCCTCATATTTGCCTCAGATTTGACATAATTGCATCAGATTTGACATAATTGTATCAGATTTGACATAATTACAGTATTACGGACATATGTACTGCATAGAACAAGGTTATTTGCGAGAGACTCTCACGAATATGTGTCTAATAGTAATATGCAGGTAGAATTTCCGGAATTTCTAAATTTCTACCACCTTTATAACCCTGGGTTGGAGGGATTTAATCGCATTTTTTATTAAATTCCAACCTGATTTCAAGGTAATTTACACCAGGAGATTATAATCCCAAATTCCAATATATGGCTTAACGTGAGATCCTCCAAAAAATCCAGATCCGAATCCAGATTCGGATCTGTATTCCCTATGTACACTTCATATGTATTGTATTAATACATATGGTGCACTCAGACTTGACATAATTTGGGCTTGAGCATGGCCATACCGCAATAAAATGAAGCGAAGTCAAAGCGAAGGCAATGTGAATTGCTGTTTCGGTGCGAAACAACAGACTACTTTTATTTTTGCATCTCGATAAATTTTATTTATCGTAATTTAATTTCTGAAGAGCTCCATTTTGAAATGGCTAGAATATGAAGAATGAATTTGATTTTATTTTGGTTTTCTGATATTTGGTATCAATTTAATAATTATTAAAAAGAGAACAAATGGAGTTAGGGGAAATCACAGTGAGAAAAGCTAGTAAATGAATATATCGAATTACAGATACTTCTCAACACGTATTAAGTGCAATTACTACAAGCCCAGATCCCAATAATAAAAATGGGGTCAATTTATCCATTGAGATTTGAGGCGAAGAAGGGCACATCAAAATTATCATTTACTCCCACAGCATATGCAAAATATTTACTTGGTATATGTGAGGCTTGAAAATCATAGTTTGAGCAGAATGAGATGGCATATGCTTTCATTGCAATACGTAATGATTTTATTGACGAGAGCTTTGGCATTCGAAATTCCCGACAAGATCATACATTCTCTTATTCTCTTCGTCAATGCAATATATTTGCAACGGAGAAGGATGCAAATTGAGATGGGAGTGAAGTGAAGAAAGGATACAGAAAATCACTCACTTTTCACATGTGGTATCTCCCAACGAAACTCACCATGTTGAATACCACTCATCGGATGACTGTGGGAGTGGACATGGCTCAAATATACGAGTATTTGACCTCAGATATGGCATAATTTGGGTTCGGGGAGTGGACATGGCTCAAATATACGAGTATTTGACCTCAGATATGGCATAATTTGGGTTCGGGGAGTGGACAGTCTGCAAATATACTGGAGAATTAACTTAATAGTTAATAGTTACGTCTTGCACATATTTATTACCTCTTCCCCCTTTGCCAATTATCTTATTTTATTCGTATAATATAGAAAGAGGTCAGACTGATACAAGCTACACGAATGGACCTATAGATGCTGCCGGAAATTTATAATTTATAATTGTATTTACATATTCTTTATGTATGAATTGCAATAAAAAAATTTCATCGCTAATAAGACGAATTTCTTACTGATAATTCGACCTAACTTTGTCTCGATCCTAAAGAAGAGGATAGTTACATTCTAATGGGAAATTTGGCCAACTCTTATGGGAAACATCAAAGCATTGCATATTTACTATAGATTTTCGCCTCTATAAATAAATGCATACCACCGAATAAACTTATACTACGGATAAAGATAGCCATTATTTCATATGAATCTTTGCTCCTAAATTTTGGAATTAAAAGGGTGAGAAAAGTAATACTGAAAAGGAGATCAATGACTTTTATGAACCCTCCGTGACGTATCTGATGCTCTTATGATTGCTGATAGGGCTAATCAGTGAATAACAAGGATGGAATGGTCGAGTAGAACTACACTTTATGAACATTTTGTCTGGATGCGGACATTTTATTGGTTTAACGACAAGTTTAAAGCTTTAAGCGAGTGTAAAACTGAGTGTGTTTAGAGTAAAGATTTATCCAACCCGTTTATTTTGTCCATTTACAATGACGAGTCGAACAAGAATAGATATGTAAATACGTAAACAGGACTATTTTTCTGAATCAGAGTTTCTAGTAGCGTACGAGACTGGCCACAAATCTACGTACATTAAAATTTTGTAAACCGTTTAATTCTATTTAAGCATTTTATATAGTATTCTGAAACACGCTATACTACTATATAGTATATTATTATATGTATTTTACGTTTATATCTGAACATTCAGGAAATATAGAATTTACAAAGTACAAATGTAACACAATCTCTCGTATATTTAAAATTAGTACATTAGATGAGATCCATCTGAACAAGGGATTCCACTTTTCAGTTTATATTAAGTAATCGAAGGCACGTATGTTAAACACGTAAATAGAATTTACGTAATGTCTATACTAGGTCTGAAGTAAATAAGTCTTTCGGCATCTCATATCCTACTCAACTAATCATTCCTCGTCTGATTCAGGCTCGGCTTTGTTTGTATAGTCGTCTCCAGAAATGGGTATAGGAGGATCTTGGCATGTATCTATTGATTATTAGGGAAATTGTATTTTTTGATTTCACAGCAGTTACTGTATCAAACGCCATTAATTACCTGTATCAATTGGGTTAAAAACATCATAATCTTCAGTATCAGGCGTCTCGTCCGTTGATGGTTTTTTTGCGAGGGGTGAAGATGTTGGCGTAAGGGCTTTCACTATCCTGTCCTTGACTCTTGTCAATGCCCTCTTCATGGAATCTTTGAGTGATTTCCCTTTGTGTGGATCAGGGCTAAACGGAGTGAGAGCAGGACCGACTTTGCTGCGCCGAACTCTGATCGGGATCTTGCTGGCCAGGATGAGGGAAGGTGGACCTTGGCTATTCTGGGCCGTTTGAACTACTTCATCACTGCAAATTAGATAATACATCGTATAAATTATCATTTTGATTTGCATATATGATTTCTTACCCCGTGGACGACAGATATTGCTCCGTAGCCGATACCGGTAACTGGTTAATATTTTATTAAATATTTATTAAAATTGCATTTGTTCAAATATGTACCTTTCCATCGGTCTTGCCAAACGATGTCCTTCTGTTTGGTCTATTTTTGTAGTAATCCGCATATACTGGTCGGCGATCTGGCTTAGCCGCAACAACTGCATCCTCTTCAATCTCATCGTCTTCCACATAATTTTTATTTTTCTTCATTCTTGATGATCTGCGAGTTGGCTCTGAATTGGAACACTCAGGGGTACCCTCGTTCTTCTGTTCTGATGAACTTGCTCCCGATTCATCGCTTTCCCATGAGTCATCTTTTTCATCGTCCTTGTGGAGTTTGTATTTCTCTGCCTTTTGTTTTGAAGTTGAAGATCTATAATGTAGATTAAATCATATATTCGGACATTTCATATTGTATCTTATATAGTATAGCATGCGTATGAGTCCATACCTTTTGGGGTGGACGAGGTGCCTAACACTCGACTTCTTTTCGTGTTTCTTTTTTGACTTCGATTTTGGCTTCTTTTTTGACTTCCTTTCTGCCACAAGATCTTTACGGAGGAATTCCTGTATTTGAAGTATGTACCAATGTTAGACAGAATTAGAAAATTAATTAGTGCATTACCAGCCTCCTACGGCGACTTATGTGTCCTCTACGCGACTCCTCATAAGCAGTGTATTCTTCCTCAAGCTCCGCTTGATCTATAAAAATACTATTATATTAACGGATTCTATATGATTGATTGTTATTACGTGCTATGTCTTCAAATGTCAGCAAACGGGTGGCCCTTGGTAAAAGTCTGCTTATAAGAGTCCTTTCATCAACTCCGAATTCAAAAGCAACTTTGGCTACTGTTCCGTATGGCATAATGGCAGAGTCACCTTTGATGTCAAGGCATTTGTTCCGAGCCATTAGACACCTCTTAGCATGCTCCTCTCCTTTCCAACTAAATGTAAAGTATTTTGATGAAATATTTAATGATTTGTGTTAATTTCTTACTGTAAAAACGGTTGACCTTTAAATCTAGAGTGCATATCCTGTTGAAGGTATTCTATGACGTCCTCACCGTTGCTCTCAAATACAGTAGAATGACTTGGTGCATTTTTGAGTGCATTTGTGAACTCAGGGGTCGGCTTTTCTGTCTTTGATAGAAGATCTTTTATCATTTCACCGTGCATATCGTCCAAAACGATGGATCTCCATGATGTGAGGGCGTCAGGAGTCCTAAAAATAAACCTAAATAGATCATGTTATTTGTATTATAGTATGCTTGAATAATTAGCTGTACCTTGTAAAGAACTTTAGTCCTTGCATGATCGTGCTGTCCTTGGACTGAACTTTCGTCCAAATTGTATGGGCAACCTTCCACCCCTTTATGAATAGGAGTGCCAGTGTGCACTCACCTGAGTCACTCTTTTCCCACTTGTAAACTGAAATAAACCACAAATGAATTATCGTTTGATATATATATATAATATATACTGCGTGCTCACTATTTTCGCCGTTTAGAATGGCCTTTTTGATCGATATAGCCTTTCTCTTTTGCTTTTTGATGTACTCGTCCCATGAGTCTACCCCACATGAAAAATGGACGCTAAAACAGTGTTGATCCTTCCCTTTGCATTTCCTCTCAAGCTGGATGACAGCAATCCGATCTAAATCATATAGTCGAGTTTAATATATGTAAATGGATGTTTTTTGCTTCTTACGCAGTGATTCATCGATTTTAAGTTTGCCGTCATAGTCGATAGGTTGCATTGCGCCATTCACTATAGCGAGTACTTTCTCGTTCTGTTGTTCTTTTGCGTTTTCTTTATTCTTTTTTTCGCTTGTTCCTGATGGAGATGGAATGACAACCTCCTCGTAGTTTGATAGAACAATTGACAATTTTAAGAGCTCTTTTCTCAGATCATTCTCTCCCATTGAATTGATGATCTGTTCCATGCTTGGATCCATCTTACAGATTTTGGAACAATGGGATGGGATGAGCCTCGAGAAAATACGAGGGAGTGAAGTTTAGACTTTCCAAAAGGAGGTCAGAATGAGGGAAAGAGTTTGGACCAGCGGCTTTCCAGGAGTAGGATGTAACGAGGTCAGAACGATGGACAATAGGAAGTATGAATCTCCAGCACGAGTTTAGAACGACGGAGAGAATTTGAGTTGATGGCTTCCAAACTAGAGGATGACCTGGCTATATCATTGGAAGTTTATTATATAAACAATTCATATTCAATTCATAATTTAAGTTCAATAAGGTTCAATTACCGATAAGGGTTAATCTTGCTGGTGCTGTGAGAGAATAAATCCGAGAATTGCGAACTGCTTGCAGGTTAATACGCAATTGTAACAATTTTCTTACTATCACAATCAACAATAATTATTATATAGTCCTCCTTGCAGGACCAACAACAATTAAATTTTTTCCTTCAAAAGTCGCTTGAGTACTTTTTTGAATTACCATATGGTGGCCAAGAAATGTGGGACAAGACGACGGTGAGGTGGGAAAAATGTTGGCTTGAACTCGGAAAATTGAATGTGAGCGAATGACACGGTCCGTGTTGTACTTGTGTCACGGTAAGGTTAGATAAAATCACAAAACGGAACAGGTGAAGAGAGCCGAAATAACAAGTAAATTAGTTTAAATCAGGGATGACGATGTGAACGTGGGAGAAGTTGATGTGATGAATCGGGCGGGTGTGGAAACGTGCTAATTATTTTTGCTCTGTAACAGATTTAAATTTATTTATTTTTTACAGTCAACAATATTATTTTTTTCAAAGTGCATTTTCAAAGTGCAGTGTCATCCTATTGCACGAAGGCGGGCAATATTTAGATGGATTACGTTAGATTTATGATTGATGCTGTGTGGGATCAATCGGGAATTAATAATTATTCCTGGCTCCGTCCTCCTTTTTGTGACAAAAAAGCAGGGTTGGCAAGTGTTAAAACACGTTTGGTTTTTACCGTTAAATACCAGTTAAAAACTGCACTGTTAAAAACCAAAAATAGTGAGTAAAACTGATATAAGCTGTTATAAACTTCACTGTTTATAACAGTTTAATTAACTCGGTTTTTACCAGTTTATACCACTGAATAAAACTAAATAAAACATTAAAAACGCTGTTAAAAACATAAATTGGGGTTTTTGGGGTGGTATATACCAAGTGGTTTTAATCAGTTAAAAGACATCATCCTGCTGATGTATTTCATATGGAAGCTAAAGTTTTGTATTAACCTTATTTGAAACATTTTAAATTAAATATATTTGATTTATTTTACAGAACCTGTCCCGAATTACGGCAAAGAATCAGTAGAGACTGCATTCAAAATCCACATGAATGAAGAACATGGGAATATAATATATATTGATATTCCTTGCAGAAGATGAAGTAGATCAAGCAGTTCCAATTTTGCAACAATATGGCGATCAATTGGGTAAAAGCAAACGTAAGAAGCCCTTAATAAAAATTCCAATTTTAATAAGCCTATGCTTTATTTTTATTGTGTTTTTTGATTTTTCAGTGCAGCTACTTCCAATACCAATGCAATGTATGGATCTCTACCGCACAGGGATCAGGTTAAATTATTTCAATTTACTCCAAAAGGAATGCGTAAATTTGTAGTTGCAACCAATATAGCCGGTAAGCTTTAAAACTAATATTTTTAAAACATAACTAGAGCCAAATTGCAATGTACCTCTTCGAAGACCTTGAGTCCAGTTTTTGCACATTCTTCAGCAATACGGGAACGGATGGCGTGATGGCGAGAGTTGATGAGAGAATTTCCGAATTCGCACGAACCGAGTATATGCGGTAGGGTTTCAGCTCCTTTGTCACAGCGGCGGCAAAGGGTACCGGTCGTACTCCTTCCTGGATTGCTCTTGTTGGGGGCAACATCTCCTATCATTTTGATTGCTGAGGTCCACTCCGAGTTGGAGAGTCCAAGTTTTGAAGAGAACCATTTATTAAATTTTGGTTGTTGTTTAAATAAGATGACTCCACGGCCCTTGTGGCTATAAGAGCACCATCTATCGAACTCCCTCTCACGTAGAGTATCTCGAAGCTTTTTAGGGATGGATCTGTGGTTGATCTCTGCAATGTCATCAGGGTTTATCTCGAGCTTTTGAAGGCAATTGACATCTCCGATCATCTTGATTGCAGATGTCCATTCCGAGTTAGATAAGCCTAGTTTTGAAGAGAACCACTTGTTAAATTTAGGTTGTTCTTTGAATAGGATGACTCCTCGGCCCTTGTGGCGATAAGAACACCATTTATCGAACTCCCTTTCTCGGAGAGTATTGCGAAGTTTCTTGGGAATTGATATGGGGTTGATCTCTGCAATGTCATCAGGGTTTATCTCGAGCTTTTGAAGGCAATGATGTCCTTCCGCCACCAAGTTCCGGGCAGCTTTAACATACGGATTGTCATTTTTGATGAGTAGAGCACATACATTAAAGTTTTGAATGTAGCACTCCCAATTGGCATTAAGTTTAAGAGGATGGCCGAACTCGTCCTTGGTTAATTGGATTTATAAGTTTTTCCCTTTCTTATCCGGTCATTATTTATTGTGAAATATCGTATATTATACTATAATATCGTATATTGTACTAGACTACTAGTATTGTATATTAGTAATATATTGTATCAAAGTATAATATATCAAAGAAATATGCTATTTGTGCCGTAAAGGATTACATATCTCAATCTTTGATGAAATATTGGTCAAAATATTTAAATTATGGCTATACATTCCATTATCAAATGCGCATAAAAATACACAATACATTGCATACTATACTCGTAATTCGTATTCGTGTAATATGACATGTCCAATAAAAAATATTGTACGCATTTAAACTTTAAAGTCATTGTGATTTTGATTTGATTAACCCAATGATTTATAATTGGAATATTAGTATTTATGGATTACAGTGCAGGGTAGGAAATTATTATATGAACCAATAGATGATAATTAGAATCAATTGGGTTTAACAACTTTAACAGGCTTTGATTTTGCCTTTGAATTTAAATTGATCAAAATGATCATTTTGATCCTTTAAAAATATGAGTCTAATCTAAATCTGATCCTGAGAGATATTTTAGTGAGTTGCTCTACGCAGAGGGCGTAATTATATCAATGCAATTTAATCGCAGTTTAATTTATTTTGTTTTAAATGCTGATTGTACGGATATTTGCTCTTAAGTCTTAGGATCTAGGTTTGGCGGCTTGGCCCTACTGTATATTAATGTAATATATTATAGCATTCTGATCAGTGCCGAAAGATCAAGTTCATAAAAACATTCCCAATAAAAAAACCATTCATCCTTGTTTGCAGATTTGCATATTTAAGCTTAAGGATAAGAACTTGTTTGTTTATAAAATTATAAACCTCGAGACAGAGTTTATCGACCGTTACATGTAATGCGAAAAAATAAAGCTTAAGAAGATACTACCTATGATATTGATTAATCAAAAATTGACATTCCATAAGGGCATCTGGACAATTTGGCCGATGATTGAAGGAATCATCATAAGCTATTAATTACCTATAGTAGTATTAATAACAGGGATGGCTATTGTCCGGATAATAGCAAAAAACATAGCCACCCGGCTAGCCGGTGGACAGTGGCTAGCCACTGGCTATGTCCAAAATGGCTACCTTTGGCCAGAAATTAGGCTAAAATTCGCAATTAAAATTTTTTA
>JAAZTK010000168.1:0-26988 GCA_036507255.1 Megalothorax incertus | reverse complement strand
TGATATTCCTTTACTCAGCTCTTTCCAGACATATTCTTTGAATTTTGTAGTACAAAAAATGTGGTTACAGATCAGCTCAATTGGATGTGGATTGGATGATTGAAGGAGACACCGAATACATTTGCCCACATCCCCTTGAGATGTCACAATTGCCCACATCCCCTTGAGATGATCAGCGTTCTTTTTGAAATTACTTAAAAATTAATAAAAAGATTCAAATTAAATAAAAATAAAAATTTGGATTGAAAAAGTACGAGTAATCACAAAATGCTAAACCTTGAAATTTGAAATCCAACGCTTTGTGAGAAATTCTCACTGAGAATTCAAGTCTCGTGATGAATAAAATATAAATATAATGAGCTAACTAAAGAATTTGCTGTAATTTTTAGCTTAAGATTAATACTAGTATATTTGCAAATACGAGCTTGTATTCTTAAACACTTGTGAAAACTCTTGGTAGGGTCAAGGGATACTTGGCAATAAAGAATTGTACGGTGACAAAGATACAAGTGCCTTTAAGCTCGTGTGTCTGCCCTTCAGTCCTCCTTGACTGGCCAGATTTAGGTATGTCATTGACCAGATACTATAATGAATAGGTTATGATAGGCCATCGCTTATTGTATATCGAATTGTATTGAATAGATGAATACATAGATAATACAATAGTCAAATAGATAAGGCGAGCGGAAGCGTAGGCTCGAATAATTTAGATTTTTGAATAAGCTGAGACTGGAACTACCTACTACTAGCTAATATACATACTTATCAATATTGATAAGTATTATAATATGAATTATGAAACCCGATATGTTCAATTCTCTTCAATCCTCACAATTTCTTCTGATTTGTCCTTATTTTAAATATGCTTAGTCTGAATTTGCTTCTTTTTATTGTAGGAGCAAATAATCCTCAATAGTGTATCTTTAAGATACTCAGGATCAAAATTTCTAAATCACAACCCAATAAGCCATTTAAGAAGGTACTGGATAACTCAAAAAGATCAAATATAAAAATATTGCAATTACGGATATTCCAATTCTGGATTTTTCCCCTTTAAAATGGCAGCAGCTTTTGCAGAAATTCTTGAGGTAAAAGGAATAGTTAATTTTTTTAAAATAGTAAAACACTCTTCTAATACAATAAATTGTGCAGGATCATCTTCAGATTTGTCCCAATTGCGACGAAGATTTCACCGAGAATTATGTCGAATCAATTTACGGATTTTGCGAGACTTGTAAAAGATCTACATGCTTGAGTTGCGGCAATCCATACCATGGAACACCTTGCATGGATTTGGGGGGAATGATGGCTGACCTATCCCTGGATCATATTCCTGATGACCAAATCGGTGTCTTTATGGAGGCAATGTATTCCCAAACGCCGCCGAAAAAAGTGGAAACGTCTCCTTTGCAAATAAAGGTCACACCGCAAGAGGAAAAAATCCGTTTCATTAAGAAAAAGGTCGTTGATTTGAACCCGCTTAATGGATTCTTTTGCACAATTTGTCTCGAGGAGGATGTCAATTTTGAAGATGGGATACATTACGGATGCAATCATTTGTTCTGTAAAAGTTGCATAAAAAAGTATTTTGAGGCACATATAAATGACAAGAATATCGAGCTCTACGATTGCCCCTATCTTGGATGCGATCAAAAGGCGGATTACAATCTTATAAAGAACATCACAGATCCGGGAATTTGTGATGCTTTCGACAATCTGCTTCTGGACAGGCTTGTGGAAAATGATCCAGAGATTGTAAGCTTGCAATTTAATTTTTGCAACTTGTATTATAAAAATATCTGTGTTCATTTGTATTAGGTGAAATGTCCAAAATGCGATAAAAAAATATATCCCGAGCCGGCGTATGCATTCTGTGTGGATTGCAACTACCAATTTTGTGCGGGATGCTATCAGGACTTTCACGGAGTCATTAGATGTGGGTTAACCGAAGAGGATCGGGATTCATTTATCCGGAGGACAGCAGCAGCTCTTACGGCAGAGGAGGAGGAACGAATTCGAAGGGAAGTAAATGAGAAAAAGCTGAGGGAGGATAATGCGAGCGAGGGACTAATCCGAGTCGTTTGCAAAAAATGTCCAAAGTGTAGAGCAAATATTGAGGTTTGTAATAAGATTTAATTATAAAAAAATATAAAATGCAAAAATACAGATATTTCCATTATTTTATTCAGAAAAACTTTGGGTGCAATCATATGATCTGTTCCAAATGCAAAACTGACTTTTGCTGGCTTTGTTTGACAATCGTCGATTCAAGAAATCCACATGCTCATTTCCAAAAGGAATGTAAACTCTTCCACTATGACTGATCTGATGGTATCTGATGGGCAGGGTTAAAGTGAAACAACCTTTAATTTAACGGCTAATATTGATTAAAAAAAATATAAAAATCATTAATTTAGATCATTAATTTAAATAATTAATGATCATGGGTTTATTATTGGGTTTATTATGGATGAATATTGGTATCGTATTATTTTTCAAAATTTAATTAATATTGTGAATATTTAATATTATAGGGGAGTCTGTATTTAAAATTTCAAATAAATCTAAACATTTTCAATTTGCATTAAAACTTGCATATCTCGTATTATACTATCTAGTGTAATACAAAATCTTTGACATTATATAATAATAACTAACCACTTGGTACTCCGTATTACCAAGTACATATCGTATTTGATATTGAAATAGATTAATCAGGATTTATATGAGATTTTGTGCTATATTCATGAATCATAATGATGTCGTTATTCGAATAATCATATTCACAAGTTCAGAACTTTTTACAAATTAAAGGATCAATGTACAATATATTATCCAGCATCATTTGTTATTTGTAACTTAAAAAAGAATATTTTGCTAAAACATTTCAATCTATATATTCTAATAAGAGAGACTGCGAAATGAAATATTTATAAATTAAGTCCCATAAGATCATTGTAAGCTTCCCGAACATTCTCCTTTTTGAATAATTTTGGAAGAATGCAATTTTGACAAACTCTTCGGATTTTCAAATGTCTTGGTTCAAATGCCGGGAATTGAAAGTCATCTCTCATTCTATGATGAGAATTATTCTCCATTGGGAAATGGGCTCCGGTCTTTAGAATATTGTAAATCCATCTCCTCAATACTGTTCCATCAGGAGAAGAGTTGAGCTCCCGCTTTGAAGCGAGTGCGACCAAATTTGCAAGAGACATTGCGCCACAATCATAAGAATTTGTTTGCTGAGCAGCGTCCGCCAAAATGCAGAGATCCCAATCTCCAGGCACAAATTTTACATTTCCCATATGGCTAGCCACATGAAGGGCATGGAGTAGGTAGAAAAAGAAATTCTCATAATATGGGATTGAATCAACACGGGATGAGTCCAGTAGTATAATCGTAGAAGCCCGAAGATCAATCACCCCGAGGATCCAATGTCCGCCACTCCCGGCAAGGTCCGAATTCATAAGGGAGACTACCACCTCCCGAGAGAATAAATCTTTCTCCTGGATGGCGCTGCACAAATATTTTTTTTAATTAAAAAATAATATGTTTAACTAAAAAAATAATATGTTTAACTGATATATATATATCTAGTAGTTAATTACATACTTGATGAATTGCACATTATTGTGAGTTAGGCCCCACCGGAAGAGAAAGCTCTCAAGAAGAGCACACCCCTGACTCCCCCAAAGACCTTGCATATACACTTTGATAGCCTTCTCAAGTAGCTCGTCCTCAATCCATCGTCTCGGATTCAAGCTTTCAAACGGAGGGAGAAATTCCAGATCAGATCCATACTCAGAATGTGAACATGGGAACTGGTCCCAAGGCCAAGGCAAATCAACTTCCTGACTGAATGCATTAGCGATTTGTGCTCGGGTTATTTCATTAGGGTCCGAATGAGCTACTGCTGTTTCTTTTTGAGGATGAGCAATCTCGTAGAAATCTAATATTTAAACATTTAATTTTTTTTTAAATTGATCGATTTGACGAATTATACTCTCTTCATATTTCCTCATTTGTGAGTCATCCCTCTTGGTTTTGGGTCCCTGCCAATAAAATTGGTAATCTGGTTCCGGTTCCGGGATCTTGGACTTTTGAAGTGCAACAGCCCCCTCTTCTGGGTAGAATTGTTGATGATGGGCTTTGGGCTCACGTTTTTCCTGCTGTTTGAATGTCTCCGGTTGGACCTTAATTGAAATTTAAGATATTTGCATAAATAATTTAAATAATTCGAAATTCACCTTTAAAACCGACTGATTAAATCCAGGAGGATTTGGCTTTGGCGATGGTGTCACTGGCGTCTCAACCGTATTCTCACAAAAACCATCATGCCCAGCTTTTCGACACCGAAGGCAATAAATGTACTCACATCTGGGGCTGAGGCAAGTGGCCATGTCATTGATGACAAAATGTGGTGCTCTAACTTTGCATTTTGGGCATTTTAGCTCTGGAGAATTGTTCCTCGCTGTTTCGTGTTCCCCTTCAATTTGTGCCCTTCTCGCATTCTTTTCTCGTTCCTTTTCCTTCTTTAAATAGTAATGAAATTCATCATTGCCCAAAAGTCCTCTCATAATAAATTCGTCAATTATTGTATGACATTTAGGGCAGCCGATCCCGAAAATTGAAATTCCTTTACTCTGCTCTTTCCTGACATATTCCTTGAATTTTGGGGCACAAAATATGTGGGTGCAGATCAGCTCAATTGGATGTTGATTGGATGATTGAATGTGGCAACGATAACATTTACCCACGCCTGGGACCCCTTTGAGATGTTCAGCGTACATTTTGAAATTGACTAATCCTAAATAAATTAAAAATAAAGTTTTAAAAATGATTGCAGAAAGCAGTATGAGTAATCCCAAATTCCCAATATTCTAAACCTTGAAAGTTGAAAAAATTCAACTCTTGTGAGAGCTCAACTTTTGTGAGAGTTCAAGTCTCGTGATAAATAAAATAATGTCAGAACTAACTCAAGAATTTGCTATTTATAATTTTAATCTTATCATATAATAGTTCATATGTATATTCTGTCATTTGTGCAAACTCTTGGCATACGATAGTGCAACTCAAATTTCACTTAACTATAAATATTGATATATGATATTGCAGTCGAGTCCAATTCTCTGGCTTCTGATTTGTCAATTTTAAATTTAATTACTCTTATCCTTAGAAGAGTTTGGTTTCTCTGTAAGAGTAAACAAGCCTCAATAACGTGACTTTAATAAGTCTTTAAGATGACTCAGAATTTCATGAAATCATAATCAAATAGGGTAATGGAGGTATTGGAATTATATTTAAATATTACTATTCCAATTCTGGATTTGTTCCATTTTAAATGGCAGCTTTCGCAGAAACTCTTGGGGTAAAAGGCTTTTAAATTAAATTAATTTTAAACTTTTTAAAAAAATTTTTTAAATAAAAAATAAACCTTTTTAATAAACCTTTTTTAATTGAGCAGGCTCATCTTCAGATTTGCCCCAGTTGCGACATCAATTTCACCGAAAATCTTATTGAATCTCTTTACGGATTTTGCGATGTTTGCGAAAAATCTACATGCTTGAGATGCGGTCATCCATATCATGGAACAACTTGTGTAGATTTGGGGGAAATGATGAATAATCTATCTCTGGATCATATTCCTGATGACCAGATCGGCGTCTTTATGGAGGCAATGTACCCTCAAACGCCGCCATCAGAAGTGCAATCTCCTAAATCCCCAAAATTGCCGATAACACGGATCCAAAAAATCCGTAATATATATAGGAAGAATATACTTGGATTGGAATTCGAATTCGACAGGGAGATAGAAGTATTTTCTTGCACAATTTGTCTCGAGGATGATGTCAAGCTTGAGGATGGGATACATTACGGATGCAATCATTTGTTCTGTAAAAGTTGCATAAAAAAACATCTCGAGACACATATAAATGGCAAGAATACAGAGCTCTATGATTGCCCTTTTGTTGGATGTGGGCAAAAGGCGGATTACAATCTTATAAAGAAGATTATAGATCCGAGAGTCTTTGATGCCTTCGACAATTTGCTACTGGACAGGCTTGTGGAAAATGATCCAGAGATTGTAAGCATCTTATTTATGCAGCTCATTATTTAAAAAAAAAAATCATTTTTAGGTGAAATGTCCGAAATGCGACAAAAGAATATATCCTGAGCCGGCGTATGCATTTTGTGTGGATTGTAACTACCAATTTTGTGCTGGATGCTATCAGGATTTTCACGGAGTCATTAGATGTGGATTAACCGAAGAGGATCGGAATTCATTTATCCGAAGGACGGCGGCAGCTCTCACGGCAGAGGACGAGGAACAAATTCGAAGGGAAGTAAATGAGAAGAAGCAGAGGGAGGATAATGCGAGTGAGGGTTTAATCCGGGTCGTTTGCAAAAAATGTCCAAAGTGTAGAGCAAATATTGAGGTTTTAAATAATATTAAATTGATAATTTATAAAATGCTCTACTCAAGCTCGTATTTTATTCAGAAAAACTTTGGGTGCAATCACATGACCTGCTCCAAATGCAAAACAGACTTTTGCTGGCTTTGTTTGGAAATCATCAGTTCCAGGGATCCAAATGCTCATTTCCAGAAGCAGTGTAAACTCTTCCAGTATGATTCTGATGGCCAGGGTTAAACAACCTTTACTTTGGCGGTTTTAAAAGATTTGATTTGATTTTCGATATTTGATTAAAAAATATATTATTTACTGATAATTTAAGCTTGATCATGCAGTCATGATTCATCAAGATTATTTCATTGGTATGTTTTAATCTTTGATATTGCACATAATAAATTGATCATTTCAGTGCATTTCAGTTCATTATACTCGTATTAGTAAGACCATAATATACAATAATACCTACGCTTTAAATATTCTTTAGTAAAGGGTACCTACTCGTTTAGACTAAGGACGAATAGGATTTATATTTTATATGAGATTTTTCGCTTTATACGGATATTCGTACGAATGAAGCTGATATATATATTCTCCGATTAATCATATTTACAAGTTCTGAACTTCTTATATTAAGTTAAAGGATATATCAATATAATGGATTAGATTACATTACTTAGATTGCTCAGCATCA
The DNA here is from genome assembly GCA_036507255.1 of Megalothorax incertus. Lineage (NCBI taxonomy): Eukaryota > Metazoa > Arthropoda > Collembola > Neelipleona > Neelidae > Megalothorax > Megalothorax incertus. The sequence goes on along the minus strand of JAAZTK010000168.1, from coordinate 19,884 downwards.
TTCAAGCTTATTAATCCTTTGGACCTTTAGTAAGCATATCCGTTATCAAATCTTGCAAGTATGGATTAATCGAGTCGAATGGACAAAATATCTGTAATCTCTTTAATAAGAAAGTCAAAGGGGTATTCAATTTCATATTCATTAATCTGAATTCTTTGAAACCTTTCGTCATTCACTCTCTAAAGTTCATCCACAATATCTCTCCAATTTAAAAATAGAGGCGTAATTTAATTAAATCTTCTAAAAAGTTTTATAATTATTCTTCAAAATGCATCCACTCCTTTTGACTGGGACTTTTCTTCTACTTTTGGGGAACTCGGCATGGGCAGCGAGATATACTCCAGAGGAATGTTCCCGAGCAAATGAAAGAAACAGTAAGTTTTTAAGCTTTAAAATTCCCCATCAATTTAACATATTGCATAGGGAATTCTATGATATTAAATTCATTAAGAATTCCCTTCAAAAAGAGTCCAAAACATGTAATCTCACGCTCTATATTTTATAAGTATAGGGAAATGAGTTTTTGACAAATTGACAAAAATGATTGGTAAAATATTAATGGTCAATTTACTTCCCGAGGAAGGAGGCAGTGTACAGCTCGTGAATTGCATATTCTTCCCCTCTTCTTTAATATCCATTACTAACTCTAATAGTAAAACCTTTGTACTCGTAGCACCCAGACAGCCAAAGCCCCAATTACTTGTATTTCCTCCTACGTATTGATTTACATGCAGGGAGGTTCGAATACTATAATACTATACTTCCCCGGGTCTTATTGATCGGGTAGAGTTCAATTGTATGTCAATTTTCAAGTCATTCGTCGAGTGACTCAGCCCTCCTCCTCCATCCTTCCAATTTGCCCGTTGCAGTAAAATTCTTTTACATGTGTTTTAATAGCTGCTCGAATTACACGGGGCTATTTTATATTAATAAATAATGGAGCTTTACTGGTATGGGAAGGGCAAATGAACATTGAACAAATTTGCTTTCTCCGAAAGGTAGGCGGAGGTGGAGTAGTGTGGGAAGCATGCATGCTTCCCAGAATCGGTCAAATACATTTTTCATTCCCACTTACAATTGACTGATGGGGCAATCAAAATTTCATGACTAGTTCTCTCCAGTTTTTTAGCTCATATGTACAGATATTATGTCTCGTTAAAATGGTATCATAAAAAATGAGCTCTCTTTAAAAATGTAGACCTACTATAATGTTTATTAGGCCTATAGGCCCCTTATATTCCATTGAGAGAAGTGCGTAAGACGTATTCATTCATTCTGCGAATTTCTGGGGCGCATTTCCAATGAATTGGTTGATTAATTTCTCGTAAATAAGCTCAGCCTTGAGCTACTTTGAGGTTTATTGAGCCTGGCCTGAAAATAATCATTTTTTAAAGCATGAAGGCACCTTACAACTTCTTCACTCTTGTCACATTTTGGTTGGAATGACATGACACAAAATTACAGGTGGCAATTGGAAGCACTCAAAATAATGAGTTTTTGAATTATTTGGCTTAGCTAAAATATGATTTTTTTTCCTTTTAGCTTTGGGCTCCCTAGTGGAGGGAACGCTGGACATTGATCCATGTCCAGAGGTCTGCCAACAATGAGCCATGCGTCTTTAAGAGGGGAGAAACGACAGCAATCATCAGCTTTAACTTTACCACGAGTTAGCCTATGACTCCATTTCGCAATTTTTTAAATGAAATTTATATCTTTAACCCTTGAACTCTGCTTTGAAATTTAGCGAGGAATGTTCGAAGACCGAAAAATGTTATGGCCTGGAACAATATACCTTTCAGGGCTCTTCCGCCAAACGCTTGCAAGGGTCTCAACGGTGGCTCCAACCTAAAATGTAAGACTGATCGAATTTCTAGAAATCTTTATTTCTAGACCTATATTTCTATTTAATACAGCGTGCCCCATAAAGAAGGACACTGTGACTGAATACAAGATCCCAGTTTCAATCACTTCAAACCTTCCTACCGTGAGTCTTTGCACCCATAATTTTTTAAATAAGTGTCTTTAATGCTAAAATATTCCAGGGAACATTTCCGGTCAATTTCTACCTCAAGGATCGAAATAAGATCATCTTATGCTTCATCTACAATATCAAGCTTGAATAAAATTATTACAATTTGTAATGCAATGACCCTGCTTGAATCTTCATATTAAAATTTAATGTAATTTCATATCTTCTTTATTTGATTCGGAATAATACTTATTTAAATAAAATGCATGCTTTTTGTCATTTTTTTGTGAATAAATAATTTTTGCATTAAAATAACTGGAATTTCCTAATATACTGTCTTACATTATGCAAAATATTTTTGCTTTGATTTGCTAGTTCCATCCTCGGAGATATCTAATTAATTCTAGTAGAATATTATCAGTCTGAACGCTCTCACAGGCCAGAGTTGGCGTCGTTTCATTAACTTTTATGTAATTCCACCAGGAATGAAGATCCTTGTAAATCTTGTGCTTTCTCTCCGAAGGGGGTTTGCTCAATTTGTCGCATAGATCACACCAGCCCCTTGAAGGCAGAATTTCATAATATTTTTTCCATACAAAGTATTTGGCATACTCTTCAGGGTTGTCATCAAGGAACTTAAGATATTTAGCCAGATGTTTGGGGTTGCGAAAGTTCCTCGAATTTATATAGGATCCTGGAGGTGCAAATAGAGAATAATTTGCTCCAGAATATACAATTGGTACAAGGCCAGCTTTTAGAGGTTCCCAAAATTTTTCGGTGACTGGAAAAAATTGTAAATCTTATTTTAAAAAATCAGGAGAAATCTTTAGAGCGGTCTTACCATAATCTGAACATAGGGAATTCTCAAATGCGAGATAAAACTTGTATCCTCTTCGAGCCAATTCTGAATAACATGAAGAAATATTTCCTGGACATGGGATACCACCGATGCATTTGCCGTAGACATCAATTGGAATATGTTGGGTTAGCTCTGCAATGTAATTCTCTCTCCTAGAGGGTGTTTTGCAATTGGAGACAGTCCAAGCTATTGTGACTTTGCGTTTTTGTGAATATGGCCATGTGAGATTCGGGGATTTTAGGGGGACTTGAAGGGGAACTGCTCTGGCATATGGATGATAAATATCTGAGTCGCTCCGATATGTCATCGTCCAATTAAACACACCAGGAAGTCCAGTCAAATCAAAGTGAGTGTGAATAGGAGACTCTAGGAGAAAGTAAATCCAAATTTGTTCAGGGCTCCGAACCTGGGGTAACCTATTTTTCAAATGCAAATCAAATTATAAGAAAAAATGCACTCAAATTTAATAGATTTTACTTGTTAATGGCAAGATCACGAGCGTGAAAGATGAGTGCATCTGCATCCTTAAGCTGTTTCTTATTGAAAGTGAATAGGCAATTAGCTGAACATCCCTGGAAAACCTCTGGAGTAATTTCCAGAGGAGTAAAATTGAATTCGGTAAAGTATTCTGTCCAAAATAGAATGCGAGGCACGCGGGTGCTATTCCCCTTAAGGAAGAGGAGGTCATTATCAATAGGGATATGGAGCTCCGAGTTCAGGAGATCCCGAACAGTTGGCCGGAATCCTCCCAAATAAAGAATAACTCCAAAGATGAAGATGGCATTGAGAAGGAAGATTTTACCGAGGGTCAACTTGCGTCTCAGGAGCATTCTGGGAGGTTTTAACCAGTTCCGGTTTCTTTTAGTAGCTTGCATTTTTCTTTCTTTCTCATTTTGAAGCTATACGATTGAGTAGATTTGAATATTTTATTAGGTATTGGCCTTTATGCAAATGTGGAATTATCAACGTCAAGCCTTCTTAACTGTCAAATGGTTTCTGAAGCAGGTTAAAATGTTTTAATACTCATTTCTTAATGGAACTTATTTGCACTTAATTTCACTTGACATTTGCATTATTTGCACAATATTTCCAGCCAAATGTCTCTCAAATCAATTTGAATGATGCAGGTGAAGTAGGAATTATTCCATCTTTTAAAAAATAGCTATTGGGATTATATAAACTCGTGAAAAAAGTTACGGTATATCCCCTCGTAATTGAAAAGTGTATCAATACAAAAGGAAGGCCGGAAATGAGAGTAATTTTTGATTCCTATACACAGAAAGAGTACAGGTGTTGGGATGAGCTTGAACTTGTGTGCTTTACAAGAGCTTCCCTCGACTGATGGCCAGAGGGGCCACCTGAAACAATTATATACTACGAGTATACCTGAGACTGGTTCTCCAGAGGAGTTTGTGTAGCAGAGCATAACAAAAGCTTCTCGACTCGCACCCCCTACTCTTATGGAGCCATAAAATCCTTCTTAAAACCCTATGCGTAAGCCTTTATTATCTAACCAGGCTCATCTCCTAAAGAGCTTAAAGGAAATTCTAATAGCTAAAAAAACCTTCACTTTTACTCGGTGTCTGTAGAGTGCCTCCAGGCAGTAACTCCTTCGGAAAAGTAACATAATAAATAAAACATGGGCAAAAATATGCGCAAGGTGGATCCATATATTTCCTTATCCAATTACAGATATCTATAATGGCTTGGCTTCTTTAACATCTAAGAATAAGCATTATTCCGAAGGGGGTTTGCTCATAAGCATTATTCTCCCCATTATATGCTACTTTACTGCATTATTTGTCACATTGTAACATTTGTATCGTAGTACCTTATCGGCTTCGAAAAGTCTTCCGAATTCCAAAAAGCCCAGGTCCGGGCATAATTTCGACTTGACACGAATATTGTACTTTTTTAAGCTAAAACTTTTAAATATCGGGTCAATCAGGCTTCAAGTTTCCTTCAAGTTTAATGCTCCAAAACCTTTTAAACCTAGTGAATTCCGTACATAATCTCATTCTTCTTGGTTGACTAAATTTCCCCCAGAAGTTAGGAATGGTAAATTCATTGAGCAATTAGAAATTATGGCTTTGTGGGTTCGAATACAATTATTTTACACTTGAAAAAAAAAAGTGCAAAGAAACCGACTCAATATTGCATTTACTTACTAAGCTGCAGCCAAAGTCCACGGTTAGTGATTCATAAAAATTTCTCTCTTATATAATCTGCAACTCTTGCAAATATGCAATTTAATGGCAGGTTTATTTACAGGTAGGTAGTACTCAGCTACTGGGGAGGTAAGCGGCAAGCCCCAAAGGTGCTTACTCAGCATGACAGTTCCTTACTTCAAATGTCTAATTGGAAAGCTTAAACCCATGTCTAAATGGTCTAGTTTACCTGCTAAAATAATATTAAAACTTGAATGACAATGGAGAATTCTTAGGAGCAACAATGATATAATCTTTAATCTCAAATTCTCATTCATTCTTATATAAAAATTGCACTTTTATACAATAATATGCAAAAGACAGGATATAAACAGCTTAATTAAGAGACGGAGAGGGGAAGGGGTACAACAAGTTGCTTAATTGAGTAATATCTTAATAGGAAATAATTAAATTAATATTCTTTTGGAGCTGACTTTTGCTGGTGAGACAAAGGAGAGTGAGGTTTCCTATTTTTCAGGATATACAGCCTCTCCATCCGGTCCGTATTGTACTTCCTGCACTTCCCCTGGGGTGAAACTCATTGAAAAATGTCCACCATTTCCGAGGTCAAATGCTCCATTATAGGGCCCAGTTCCTGAAGGAAGATATGGGGATAGATTTGTGAACATGCCTTCTTTTGGCATGGAGGATTCAAAAACTCTATTGAAATTTTGTTGGTATTCTTTATTTAGCCTGGGTGGGTGTTGATAGCGGGGTTGAGGCTGATGTCCTTGATGTCCTTGATGACCCTGATACCCTACTGATGGAGAGAATGCCCGTCCACTGCGCTGGTATGGCTTAGGCTGTGGACCAAGTCCAAAATCAACAACCCCTGGAGCTCTTGAGGAAAGCTGCTGAGAGTATTGACCTTGTGGTTGACCTGGACCGGTGGGGAATTCACCTGAATTACCATAAGGGTCAGCACCATAGGGGTCAAATTGCCCTTGGAAATTAAAATGGGGGCCGCCATCAAAATTTGCGTATGGGGCAGGCTGTGCAGGGCGGGATTGAGAGTGTCCAGAGTGTCCAGGGTTGAAAGAGCCCCCGAAATTTGCGTGCGTCGGATGCTGAGGGTAGTGTGCTTGAGGTTGGTGATGCCCTTGGTGCCCTTGGACTCCTGGATGATGAGGTTGGTGCTGAGGGTGCGTGGGAGCGTGTTGAACTGGGTAAGAGTGGTGTGGTTGATGGTGATGTTGAGGAACATGAGGTGCACCTCCATAATATTGACCTGGATGACCTAGCTGATTGTAAGCAGACCCTCCTCCGTAATGATGGGGTGGATGAGGTTGATGCTTGGGCTTTTTGGCTTTGACAGGTTCCTCTTTTGACCCAGATGACGCGCTTTGGCTTGGTTGTACGGGAAGATGATCACCCTCTGCGTTATAAAAATTTAAATAAATCCAAAATGGTTTCAAATTAAAATATAGGTACTCACCAGCGACAAATCCATTCTTCCCTGCTACATATCGCACAGTCATTTGCTTTCCATCCTCTCCAATATATGAGTAAAATCCTCGGCGTGTACCATCCGGATCTACAGTTTCTCCCTGTTGAAGCCCATTATCAGTCGCATAGTTAAAATTGATTGATCCATCATGATTAAGAGTTCTCTGGTCAGAGAGGATTAGCGGGTATTTGGCAGCCTCTTCTTTTCCTTCTTTTGGTAAATGTCCAGGGTGTCCATGTCCTCCTCCGTGATGCTGAGGAAGATATTCTTTAGGGTTCTCTTCGCTGCTACTTCCAATTCCTCCTTGATGAAAAGGACCTTGATTAAGATGCGGGTGTTGTCGAGGTCCTCCATGCTTTGGCCTTTGCCTTTTTACAACTCGGGTCACAGGGCGACCACCTCCAGGTAATTGATGATGTGGATGATTCCGAGAATGAGGAGGAGGGTGAAATGGCCCTGGAGGATATGCATGATGTGGATTTGGACCCGAAAGTGGGAATTGACTAGAAACCTCTGGATATTCTCCTGGAGAAACGGGGGGACTAGACCCATCCTCTTCAGGACTTGATGATGAGGGACCTGCCCTAATCTTTGACGATTTTTTGGGCTTTTGAGCATAGCTCAGAGCCGCTAGAGATAGGATCTAATACAAATTCTCAAATTAATCGAAAATCCTTTGACTAATTTTTTTCTAACAAATCTTACCAAAATTGCAATTCTCATTTTGACTTGATGCACACACTAATAGAATTCACACACTTGCAACATGTGCCGAAGCGTATTTTGGCCAATATAATCCTAATGGTTAAATCCTTATGAGAGTCCTTCGGGTCTTGTTATCAAAATGAGCTCCAATGATCTCTGGTCTTTGTTTTTATAGGGTTTCCCCCACCCCTCAAATCTGATAACAAATTCTTTATATTAAAAAAATCATGCCGCGAATTAAAAGGTGGGAGGAATGAATGGGGGAAGTAGTGTAGTACTCGCTTAAAAAGAACGACCCTTGTGAAAAATCAGTGAAAGTTTTTTGTTGCCCCCAAAGAGTTGGCTGTGAATTTAATATTCTGCTCAAATGGTATACGAGATATAATTGGAAAGTAAGATATAGGAGAGGTTCGGAGGCTGAACTATAGGCTTCCTAATCTCAGTCAGCCGGCAAAAATACACATAGATTGAAAGACAAATCCAAAATCTCACGATCCAAGCCCAAAAACTTGAGCGAATGGGCATGCACTTGGTAAGTTGCGCTAATACCCCTCTTAACAAGGTATTAAAACCCATAAAAACTATGTATTACCTAACCCCTCGAGAGTCGAGAGTAATTGTAAAGTTGTAACGAGAGATCAGAGGGTCTCCTTGCGCGAATTGCTTAATGTAAATCTCATGTTTCAGTAGTGGAGTGGAACGAGACAAAATAAAAAACAATATCATGCCGGTCCAACACAACTAATCCAAAATACCAGCACTAGATCTTGGAGATATGTGTAGTACCTTAATAGAGATATTGCTGAAAGATGTTGGGAAAACATATACATTTATGCGGCTTCATTAACCTCACAAATTGGCTCGTATTCTTAACGAGATTTTAATAAGTTTTTATTATTTTATATCGCAATATGAGCTGGGGAATATTGTTTTAAAGCACCTGCAGTTTAAATCAATTATATATTTCATAAATGTGCTCTCATAATTCTCAAGCAGCTCAAAAACTCGTGTGTGCTCAGTACACCTTAAGATATTTGCATGTTGGCCAAGACTTTAGATATGATTTGATTTCCTGTGTTTTTCTTTTGGCTTCCTTGAAAAAATAGTCAAAAATGGGACCAGGAACGGCTATACCTATATATTTAAGGGTTGATGAAGCAAATTCCAAATGAGAGCTTGTTAGGGATTACGCAATGACAAGACAAGAATAATACGAACTTAATTATAACTGTAACATATCGGTATTAGAGAAGAATAACTTTATCTTCCATATCTCAAGATTCTTTGCGTTTGGATTGTTCTTTTTGACAAAAGAAACAAGAGAGATGTTAATGCAACCCTAATTAGATCATTGCAGAATGCAATGTGTTTTACTTTTGATTTCTTTTGGAGTCCGGACTAATTAGCCTCAGATGCCCCAGATCCTCTAATTTGCCGAAAGAATAAAATGCGATTATTTTTTTTTAGAAAAATTGGCGAAATATCCATATTTCGTGGTATGATACCACTGGTATTATCGTAATATCGTATATGTTATCGTATATATTATTGTATACGTTATTGATTAATACGATAATTGTCGTATTGAATATAAGTGTAAGTACTTTAAGTTTAGATACGATATAGGTAATTTGGTTAATGATCAATGATAATATACAAGTTTGGAGCCATTTTTAACCAAATCTGTTTAAAATCTGCAAAATAATTGATATTTAGATTCCTCGTCGGAATCGTCAGTATCGAAATAGTGTTTCATGAATTTAATCAATTTTGATTTTAGGTTCGGGAAATATGAGAATTTTAGTAATTTTGGATTATTTTATAATTAATAAATTACCATTAATTAAAAATATATCGTGTGAATTATAAGTGAAATTTTGGAGGGTAAATTGCGGAAAGGTGAGTTCATTTCGGCGGTCATTAGGAAGGAAGGATTAGGAAGAGCCAATTAAGTACGTGCAAATTAGCCAAATTAGATTTGAGAGGCTGTGAACCAGATCAAAAAGGAACTTGCTGAGGTGAATGTGAACGTTCTTTTTTAGCTTGTTTGATGTTTACTCGCCTGGCCAAAAAGAGAAATGCGTTCGATTAAATAAAGTACTATGATAGTAAATAAATAACCTGATCATAATCTATATATCATGGATCTATAAAATATCAAATAGCTGTACATAATGTTCTATTAGATAATTTATCTTTTTTTATTCATCTCAAAATCTCTTTTCCCCCAAATGGAAGGAAATGAGCAGTTAATATATATTAAATTGATAATTAGAAATTTACACTCTCTGTTTATTTTTTGTTCACGCGTAAATGAATATTAAATTGAATTAAATGAACTTATAACAGCTCTCTTATCGAAGGGATCTTGCCAATGAAAAATGTTTCTCGATTAATTAAGAGGCATTTAGTAGATTCTAATCTGCAAGTTCTTGTGGAGGCTTTTCATATGAACTTTCAAGGGTTCAACAAAGCATTCCCCAGAGATTTAAATTTGAAGCCAAGTTCAATAACAATATTTATTCATGAGCATTTTATTAACTTTCTTTAATTATCTGTAGGATTTTACAAAATACAATTGATAGAATTTTAAAAAAAATTATAAACCCCAATTTCTCAGATTGGTCCAAGAATTAAGATGCCTCTCAAGGAATCCTTCGCCCCTTTGTTTCCTTTGAATAAGGTCATCCCTGAGTGAGGGTAGCTCGTCACCCAATTTGATTGAAATATGTCGCTCAAACCAATTATTTGGGAAATTCATTTGAGCAAGGATGTAATTCTCCAGTGATGTTGAAAAAGGTAGAAATTCTTTAAGTTTTTCCTCGTCATGTTCAATTGGGATTGGCCTGGAATGACCAAGTGTGAGTGGGGTGATTTGCAATAGTCCAATTAGTCTGAAAATCGGGATTTAATTTAATTTTTAAAAATTCTCGAATGATTTCATAAATATTTAAACTTACACGAGGATATTGATCAAAAAGGAATCCATTGAATATTAAATTATTAATTTATTATTTAGATATTTGCGAAAAAAATTTAAATTTATTCAATTGAGTTTTGGATGACGTACAATTGTATCCTACATGAATGCAATGCAATGTAGTAGCAAAATTCTTTGATTTAGAATATGCACTCTTTGTGTAGGTCAAGATTCAAGAATGCCCTTTCTAATAATCACAAATCTCAATCAATAAAATCTGTTACAACTTGCAAATTGCGTAATTTCTTTTGGCATCTACATTTAATTATATCGTATATACCGTTATTTTATCACCTTTAGATTTGCATGATTGAATCTTATTCTATAAGAGAGTATGCATTAAAAGAATGTGTCCAAAATATATATATGATACCTAGGACTCTAGGTATTATAGATCTAAAATAAAAATTATAGAATAACTCGTTTTATATAAGGTATGTAATCGAATCCGAATCTAATAGGTTTATAAAAGTACAGATACTACAGTACAACTACACGGCTCATAATATGGTCCTTATGTCGAATTTTTATTTTTATTTAATTCTAAAACTATTGATTGTTATTGTAGTATTAGTACGATACGTGAATTATTCAGATTTTATTCAGATTTTAAATTCCAAGAATGAATCTTCGAATAAATGAATTTACTTGTCTAAAATTAATAAAATTTAAAAAATGGATAAAAAGAGTATTTTTGTAAAATCTTAATTTAATAAACTTTGAGAATTTCCATTAGCGTCAAGCTTTAAATTACTTAAATATGTACCCTATTTGATTGGAAAAAATCCTTAGATTATTTCTGGTCAATGAAATAATAACCCTCAATAAACTAATTTTTATAATTTTAATAAGACTTTATTTTGAGTTATAATTTTGTAAACGATTTTTCTATTTAACAATAAATAGACGGTAATTGATGGTAAATTATTTACCATCAATGAAATGTTAAAAAAAAATGTTCGTATACAATTCTCTCTATGAACTTTTATTGTAACTCGAAAGTTTTACTCGGCTCTAGATGGCCAAAACAATTCTCATGTTGAAAATTTCTCCTTGAAACTGCAACTATCTATTGTATAAATTAATAAATAAATAATTATAATTTAACCCAGGATCAGTACCTAGTATAAACTATAAAGTATTTTTGCATATCTGATATCAGTTTAAGAATGTCAAGATTCCCAAATTATTTGGAAAAATTTAAAAGCTAATAAAAAAGATGTTCCAGGCATCGAATGCTTTGATAGTCCGGATTTCAAGCTAAAATTCCATCTAAAAATCATATTCATAATCATTTGATATAATATATTTCAATTTCCGTCCCTTTAAAAAACTCGGTGCAGGAAGAGCCTGAGGGGAATCGGGGGGAGTTCAACCTGCGAGCAGTCTTTTAAACCTTCTCTCCTTGGGCTGTTTTACGCTCTCCTCATTTGTGTGCATATGGTGAATGGCCCAGTGTTTTTATTCCTCATCAGCAGCAGGTATACGAACATTTGTAGTGGTTGAATATCCTCTTACTATCAATGCAATGCAATGCGGGGGAGAAGGGGGAACTCTCAAGAACACTTTACAATGCAAGTCAGTCGAATCTTGAGAGAGTTGGAGTGAATTTTGTGGTGGTTGAATATCCTCTTACTATCAATGCAATGCAATGCGGGGGAGAAGGGGGAACTCTCAAGAACACTTTACAATGCAAGTCAGTCGAATCTTGAGAGAGTTGGGGTGAAGAGTGAGAAGATTTGCGTGTGCATATTTAAGCCGGGGCCTTGACAGAGTTTGAAAGATTTTAAAAAACTTGCATATTTGGACATCAAGGGAAGTACGCCAATTTCTAGATATATTTTAATTCTATTCGAGGGAAAAAAGCCGACACTTGTTCACTAAACCCGGAAAAACCAGAATTAACAACAAAAGGAGGGTAAGCTGCGATTTTTATTTATACCCTATTTGAACCTATTCAAATTCTAATCTAATCAGGTTTTGAAGGTCAATCAAATATAATATCAATCAGATATCTCCTATCTGAATTTCTGAAATCAGTGCAATTTTAGTTTAAATTCAGGAGCACTTTTAAAATTTTAAAAGCCACTCAGGAACATATCCCCAGAATTCAAAGCAAATTAATTACAATAGATCCGTCGTCCGTACGTGCGCTCAAATTATTATATTGTGTAAAAAAGCTCCAAAAGATCCGAAACCAAATTGCTCCAATTATTTAAAATGGAAGAATTGCCTTTAGGAGAATACCCATTTGTACCCGAATCTCATTTCCCTCTATTTGAAAGGTCGGAGAGGTCTAAAGAGATTTCTTCCGGTCAGAATGAAAGACACGGTCGCTATTCCTGGAGCGCCTAATGGAAATTCCTCAGCCTCAAGTTCTCTAGAAGATTCATTCCGAGAAAGTGGTAAGGCATTTTTTAACTATTTTAAAGTAGCAATTAAAAGGGTGATATAATATTGTAATTATATCCTATCGTAGTAGAAATGCATTCACTTAAATTCCAAGAATGAGTAGATATTTGGCAAAGGATTGCAATATTCAACTCCCCTTTAAATCATGCAAGGGAGATTTATATTGGCCATAAACGCGAGTGTATAAATAACCGCAATTTCTGCAACGAGGAAATGTTTGTAATTATTTGTACAATATTAAAGCAGCTAGAGTTTATTGCGTAACTAGCATTCTCCTTAATGAGTGTAGTAGTTAATTAGTTGGCTGAATCAGCAGCTTCTGGGGCTTTCCTTTTTAGATTTGAGCCGGTTAGTTGCCATTTAGTTTTAAGAATTTCTGGATTCTTAAAAAAAATTATTGAACCTAGTTGATTCGTTGGTTGTCGATCTTTTAATTTTTATGGGTATTTCATGAATTTTGTTTAAAATAATTCAAAATTCAAAACTCAAAACGAAATTTTATCTTTGTAATAAAGTTTAATACAATATCAATACTAGCAGTACCAGTATACTAGTAAAGGAAGTGGCATTGTTCTCTTTAAAATACTACAAAGTACAGATAGCTATTTCAATTTGAATTCATATATCCCATACAAAGTGCGTGTGTTGTCCTATGCTCAAAAGTAAATATAGGAATGAATAAAACAAAGTTCCCCTTCATTAATGCCATGATGTAAAGGGCCGATTTTACAGGTGTGTTTCCATCTATTTCAAGTACAGAGAATAAGCTATTGACTTACTCTACAATCTACATCTCCATATGGCTTATGGGATATGAATGTAAACAAGGGTTAAAAAGTTTGGGGGAACAAATACGCACTTGCTTATTGAAAGTGGAGGGGAGGGGAGATTTTTAAGGGCTCGAAATCGAATATTATTTCAGGATTAAATATTCAGGGTCAATAAAGCTCCATACTTTTATGTAGGTACTAATACTACTCGTATTACATCGCTCGCCAAAAGTTGAATTATACTAATACGTAGTGCGTATACAACTACTAGATAATATAATATAACTTGGGCCGAGTTACTTGGCTGAAAGACACCGCAGCTAAAATTGATTGAATTATGCATGGATCGGCTCAAAAATAATACTCAGCTTTGTATAAACTATTCCGGGATACCCATAGGCTTGGCCCAACTGCAGAATATTTGGCCTGATGGCATCGCCCTTTGGCTCTTGAAATCTTTTGTATTGAAGATCTTCTTCCGACTTCCTCCTTCTTGGCAAACTACTTAAAACTGTTAGTTTTTGCACCTGTATTCCTATAAGCACCCTGGGGGAAGTGTACTGAAGCAAGCCGGCATAAAATCCGATGATTCTTTCGCTTTTTTATCCAACTCTCGAACACCCAAATGAAATAAAGCATGTGGATAATGGGGGAGCCTTTTAAGAGTGGGATAGATAATGAATTCTGTGCACTTTCAATCTTTCAATACTTTCATCTTCTCAAACCTAAGATAATCTCAAGGCTCTAGGGGAGCATTTAGCGATATTTACAACTCGTAGAAAGTAAAGTGGTTTACGCTGTTCTCTCTAATCATCGATAAATTCCTCATAAGTTCATAAAACTGGGATTTCTTTAAAAACTGAACAAATTTCCAATGCTCATATCATAAGCACATGTTGGTAATGGTAGAATGAACCAATTTTCAAGTGCACAAACCTTAATTTTATGATTATACTCGTATATGCTACCTGTAATCGCAAGACTAGGGCTTAAAGTAGCTCGAGATGCTCGAATCATCCTTTTATCCCACTTTAGAACAAGGTTAACCTAATGTTTACCTTTACTACGATATCGAAGATTAAGCTATTCATTCCTCAGATGAGGGCAAAGTACTTGAGAATTGCATTAATGCATTAAAAGTACATATTTACACTTGCTCACTGGGAGAGGTGTAGATTTAATTGGGAGATTGAGGGCATGCAGTATTAAGGTGTAATCTGCTGTATTCTGGTACAAGTTTAATTGGCCGTAAGATGTATACCAGTATTTATGTGAATTCCTGATTTCTTACAATTTGTAAATTATTCGCATTTGTGTCCCCTCGTGGAATTTTTCCTAGGACATTCTTCCTTTACCTTTATGATGAGTAGATTATTCTGGGTTGGACTTCTTTCTCCCTTGAGTGCATTTCCAAGTACAGGATATACAGAAGTTGCAGTTATTTTGAATTATTTAAAAGAAATCTCAAAGCCGGATTAGCATAGGGAAACTGGACTCCCGTTAGATCAATGCGAAAAATAAAGTGAGATTTTAATCGTGTAAAGAAACCGACTCAATTAATATTCTTACTTACACAACCTATTTAATCCTTTCATTTTGCTTAATGAATTTCATAGAATTGAATGAGGAGTCGACATTATATATTTCTAATCCTGTATCCAGTTATTAAACTGCATTATTCAATCGTTGTATTTTTTAATAACGGCCCACGGGGTTTGAGACCATTTGAGACAATAAGCCGAGTCATTTTTTGGACATCCCTCTAGAGTCTAGAGAAGTTTAAATGACAGGACAATTAATCCATTCTTTTACTGAGCAAATTCTACTCGTTTAAAATGTACAGTCAATATGTAAACCCTTTTAAATCAATTGATTTTGAAGGTAGGTACAGAAAAGAAAGCCTTATCTTTGATACGAGTAATTCCTAATGCATTAAACCTGTTACAAATCAGATAAGGCTTCGAATTAGATTTATTAGATAGATAATAAGATCTCTTTGCTGCGATTTAACCATTTTGATGGTCAGATTAAATGGCAAACCCTCAATAGAATCAGCAGGTTTCCTTCCGAGGTTTTAAACAATTTTTAGCAATGCGAGAGAGAGAGTTTTTTTAGAGATTTTTGAAGCATTTCTGATTTTTCTAATGTCATTCCCATTAGGGTTCTTAAAAATCTTATACTACAAGTTAAAAAATACTTTAAATTAATGCTCTATTCTTTCCTGGCCGTGGATTTGTACTTAATCTTTCATTATTCACTCGTTAGACTCGTTAAGCACCTACTTTTTAACTTGAAATCTTCAAAGTCACCTGAAAAAAACCTTTCACCATCATTTTAAACGTGTCATTTTGGCCTTCAATATAATATAAGGACTTGAGAGTGCTTTATATAAGATCCTCATGAGCTCCTGCAGTATCTCTTTCCAATTCATTGTATTATAGGGCCATTTCGGCTCCAACAATGGTCCCATTTTATTTTCCTCTTTAGTTATTCATTTATTGTTTGTCACGGCATAGTCATACCGTCGCCGAAATGTGAAATCTAAAGTTAATTGGCAATATTGAAACATTGCAAAGGATCAAATATTAGCTTATAAAAATTTCAGGTTTATTTACTTTGGGATTACCTCCTCGTAAATTGTAAATTAACATTGGGTTTAAAAGGGAGTCGAGGTTAGAATATTAATAGGATGAAATCATTGGGAATGCACACAAGATTCAACATTGTATTGCATTTGTATCGCGCGTAGTAAGGTCTGTTTGATTCGGTGAACTTGTATTGTATGTTAATTTGATTGGTTTATTAGGTTTGCTCTGTTACGGATCCAATCTGCTAAATATTATAATGAAAAAAGGTTGGGAATAACCGTGTCGGATTAGCATTTTTAGCGAGATTTTTTTCAGGGAAGTGATTGTGCACTAATTAAGGAACCTCGTGTTATACGTGACTTTGTTTACCCATTCACCAATTACTCATTATTGGCAGATTCTTCGGATGCTAAACAAATAGTCAAAAAATTCAATTTTCGATGAATCCACATAATAAATAGGTGCTTAATTAGGAAATCCTGTAGAAAGTCAATCAATCTCATTTAGAAATTCCTGATTTTTTAATCGATCCTAAAATTAAAGTAGTAAATTGCAATGCACTCTTAAGAAACTCAGGATTAGATCCTCCAAGCCTGAGACTAACTAAAGATTTATGAACCCATTTGGAAATTAAGCATCACTAGCTGTTATTAAAACTCATTGGGCCATTTTTAAGCAAGGTTTTTTAATACCATTTGGGGGTCTGACTCGAGTTAATAGGAATCCTCATTTTCAAGCACCGTTTCATCTCGATTCGATTTAAAAAAGATGTGTGCATATTTAGGACTATTATATTTACTATCCCATAAAGCCCCATGCATTCTTTTAGAGCAAATTGCTATCCTTTACACAAACAGGTTCCTGCTTCAATCTATTTGAAAGGAGTTTTTAGATCTTGAATGAAATGAAAGGCAGCCGCTCTACTAAAGCCCAAATTACTAAAATTTACTGATTATACCGGCTGATATCCAATTGGTGTAATTGCGGGATAGACACTCTGCCCCATAATTCCATAATCGAGGTCAATTCAATTCTGTTCAGGTAGGGATATATTGCATTTTGAAAATTTGAATTCAAATCATTATTTCAATTCCTGTATGCGATCCCTAATCCCTATATACGAGTAGTACAAATTAACTAATTAATTCTAGGAGTAGGAAGTCAATCTAATTCATTCCAAGGGACTTTAGAATGTGCATTTCAACAAATATTGTATTTTACAATTTAATTCGTGATATCAATGTGCAGTATTTGCACAAATTAAAAACAAAAGAAATGAAGAGATTAAAAAAAGCGGATGTGTAAATAAGCCTACTCTCATTCAATCTCATTTGATTGAAAAAGAGTCGGATCGAATTGCACATCTCTAAATAGATGGATATTTGAAACACGTGTATTCGCATTGACCAAGTGTGAAAAAAAAGTCCTCCAATTCTTACGGATGAAACACAAATGAATTTAATGGGCTAGACTGACAGAAATGGCCCAAATTAATGCTCATCGGTCCATCCCCTTTGCGGCTAATTACTATTTTTATTTGTCCATCCAATCGGACCGTGCAAGGATATGCAAAATTACGTCTGATTCTCTGGAATCCATTTCAAATCATTTCATCACTGATCAGTTCTCAACAAGAGTTTAAAGAGCATAATTGGGCGTCATCCATCTGTAATATTTTTTAAATTAACACAAATTCAGCCTCTAAAATCAAACCCGGCTTTTTAATTTGGAAGTGCCAAGATTCATCCGATGAAGGATTGGGAGGACAAGAGATTTTCAAAGGAGAGGAAAAGTTTCATTGGGAAAGCTTTCCGAAATTTTTTCCTCACCGAGAAAAACGGAATGTTCTCCGAAGGTGATTGCACTCCTTATCTAATCTATTTTTATATCGATATAATATTATTAGGTAGGTGCATTTGCATATTACTTGGCATTTCTCAAGGAATTGAACCTGCTCAATCTCATCCAATTTACTTTTTTCATAGTGCTAATGTAATCATTTCATTGATTGTCAGACCTCAGTGAATTTATTGCCCTCGCCTGACTACTCCGCCTAATAATCCCTTATTGCATTTGCATTTAATCATCTCTGACTTGAGCTTCATAAGCTCTGTCCACACTTTAACTTCCCTTTCTGCTCCTTTTGATGGGATTAAATGCTTCCTGAAATATTAATCATAATTCTGATGAAGGAAAGAGTTTAATGCACGCATTCTCAATTCGAGGAAGCAATTCTGGAGCTACCAAGCTTATACGAATAGAGTAAATCAACTCAAATCCTTACAAATCAAAGGGATATGCTCAATAGATCAAGCCCTGCTTATAATCCGGATTCCGGAATATCCTCCGGAGTCAGGAAAAATCTGCAGCATTTTTTCCCGAATGTAACCGGCTTCCTTTCAGTCTCAATATCCTCCAAACCTGAGCTTGTTGGCGAGGAACTCCGGAATATTAGAACTTTTTTAGTTTTGAGAGAAACTTTTAGAGATCTTATCCAGCTGTGTGTACCGCGATGGTGTAGCTTATGAATTGAAAGATACACGCCAAGATTAAATAGTCGAGGAGTGTATAAGCTTTTATAACATTTTTATATTTTGAGACTTTGAGTTAAAACTTTCTCTTGTTTAAACTTTAAACTCTTCAAGAGTTTTTAACGTTTCTCAAGGAGGCGTCGGCGAGTAAATTCTTTAATTCAGATTAATTTAGGAGTGCTTTACGGTTGAGGTGGTTAGGACTCCAATAACAATTACACTATTGAATGAAGAAGAAACTGACCGCTCTCAACTCAGGATCAGTCAAAAATTGTGATGCTTATTTCAAAGCTAAGCTCAAAAACTCTCCCAAAAAGCCGCTGGGAAGTGCCATTGTGCCGGATTTAATTTGTGTGGGTTTTCAAGAATTAAAAGAACAAGAAAGTGATTAACCAGTCCTCATTTAAGAGAAGTGCAATTGCAATGGATGCACTTTCCCTTAAATCAGAGTTGAGTTTCAATGAGCTTTGAACCCCCCATTTATGGCTTTTTATGCCCTTTTGTAAAAGGATGGTAATTCAATTAGACTTCCCATTGGGTGTAAATGTTCGAGTTCAGAAAGTTCTTTACGTTCTAAAAAAAGTATGGGGCTCATTAAAGAAAAAGTCTGAACTTTGGGGCATTTTATAAAAATGCCACACGCACAATTAAATCCAATAAAATGCAATGGGAATTGCAATATGGAAGGAATTAGAGTGATTTCTATCTATCGTGTGCTCGGCTTCTAAAATTCAATGAACAAGGAAATCCTAAATGAATTCCACATGCCCCTATATTGGTTAAAATAGAACGAGGTATCCAAAAACAAAACAAAAATCGCGTGCAAAAAACCACTTGAAACGGAAGGATTCTCTTTAAAGATTTAATGCATAATAAGACTGAAAGTGAGTTCATATATGAATAATGATCCCAATAAAGCCCCCTTCATAAATATAAAATCTTGATCCATCGATCATTATCCCTCCCCTACTGCAGCAACCTTTAAAATGTAAATTAGAGTTTCCCCCGTGCATTCCTTGAAGAAAACCAGGATTATGCAAACACTTTCATTTACCGGGCCATTATTCTTAAATATAGTTTTTGGAGCATCTCCAAATGCTCATTTTGAATCTCTTGAGGAGGATCCAGTGATGAGAGATGCAGTACTCATTCAAGTTGCATAAGGAAAGGTTGTTGGAGAAGAATCTCTCTAATCCTCGTGTTCCAAATCCATGTTAAATACTAGTACTACTCGTACACTGTACATACGAGACACGAGTGTGTGATCAGACTCTTTTTGGGGAGATTTTTTGTCTCTTTTTGTGTCTCAAGCCCAAGTTTTTGTGAATTTCTTCAAATCAAAATCACCCATGCAAGAGAATCTGTGCCTTAATTGCATTTGGGAGATTGGGATCTCTAATGCAATGTGTTATATTA
>JAAZTK010000167.1:0-26995 GCA_036507255.1 Megalothorax incertus | reverse complement strand
CAGGTATCTAGAATAATATAATTCATTAATTCATTTATTAACTCGGGCGAACTCGAGAGTGAGGATTCCCATAAGAAAAAAAGGCCGGTGAAGAGTGAAACCTTAAAACTCTTTAATAAACGAAAGGGATAGTTTAATTTCCCCAAAGATGATGAGATAAACACAGGAGGTACAGTACTACAAGAGTTGGGGGTAAAGTGTTGACGACTTACCCCTTTGTTTATTCATGATTATGAGTAAATTTAATACATCATTCAAAGTGTGAGACTCTAATTGGAGTCAATGGAACTTGGTTAGAAAATAAATGCTAAGTTCATCAGATTGCACGGGCTCAATGGGAATGTCAATACGATAGCCCGAATCGTTAAAATCTTGAAAGTTTTCGGTAGAAAGTGACAATGGATTTTATCAGCTCCCGAATGTTCCGAAGGGAATCTCCGCGGAGGTCAATATCATCCGAGTTTATGACCTTTAATTTCTAAATTCTTTGATAAAGGAATTTAAAATACATTGAATTCCATTGGGATTTATTTTAGGGTGTATTTAACCCCAGAATTTTATATCTTCTTTCCGCATATTTTTAATAGGTCCTAATTAACCCACCTGTTGCTCAAATCCTTTAATAACAAGTGTTGAAAAGGCAATTCAATTCTCACTAAAAAGTAGTAAAAATATTAATTTATTTCCTCCCATTAGTATTGTAAATTAGTGTTACGGAATACTTAATTGAGGGGTTAAGGGAGGAAGGTTTTTGGATCAATTCTATTCTTCTTCTTTTCTTCCCTAGCTTTTATGCCTGAGAATGAGGAGCTGCCGTTTTGACCTATTCTTTGTAAATTCAACATAAATCCTAATGATCAATTCTCCCATACTCGTAATTGGAAGGACTTTATTGCAAGGATTGAGACATATTAATTTGACTCTCATTTACCCGAATTAAAAACTATTCTTGAAATCCTCATCAGACTTTAATTATTCCATTTTTTTTCCTATTCTATTTACTAGTAGGAGCAATCCTCGTTTAAATGCAGATTACTCTGTACGTTACAATTCTCAAGTGATGTCATCCGTTTCACTATGTTTCATTCACAACTCTTTAACAGCAACTAACTAACTAGGGAAAACAAAAAGTGCCAATTATGCACGTATTCTTCTTACCTTGATTCCACTGGCTTAAAAACATGTTATTGAGAGGTTACTTAAATACAAACAGTTAAGTTGCTGGTTTGTGCAGATATGGAATATTGTTATATTACATTATAAGAATATACAATACATAGGTACTAGTACTAGATCATATATATCTTAATCTGGTCGACCACCCCATTAACCCTCGTACTAATTAAACGTGCGTTTACAAATTCTCATAAGAAAAACTTGCTTTTAAATCCCTAGAAAAAACTCTCGTTTAAATGTCACCGACTAATCCTAAGTAAATCAAAGCCGATAAACTTTAATCAAGCCGATGAAAGGGCAAGTGTAAAGAATCTCATTGGCATATCATACTTTCCATCATTCTTGAAATAAATTTCAAGTTGAGACTTTACAGATAAGTAGTCTTTTCTTAAAAGCCTTGAAGGGATTCATTTGAAAATTCTTTTATTGTAAATTCCTAATTTTTGCACAAATTCTTTGCATGGTCGCGTCTAAATCTCCTTTAAATCTCTATCATTTGCATTCATTTCCTTGTTATAGCCCAGATGCAGAACAATTAAAGTGACATCATTTTGTCTTCATTTTGTCTTTGAATCTCCAAACTCTCCCCTTCCTTCTCCATGCTCAAATTACACTTATTATCTTATTCTATTGTCATCTTCCCCAACTAATTGAAATTACGCATAATTGTCACTAGTAGAACTCATAGAACGAAGAGAATCTTCATTAGATTTTATGCGGCTAATAGCGAAACTCTGTTTTTAAATACTCTTGAGAGTTTTTGAGAGTCGAGCGTTTAAAATTTAATACCGACAGATTAAATAAAAAACAGGTGGATTAATCTCAAGTCTTCCTTCTGGGCATTTGGGGATCAGCTTTGGCGTGCCGGAATGAACACAGAGTTCGTGATATGCCAACTTACTTGCCAAACATTATCATCTTTTGCAATCTGGCTCGGCTTATTCAATTTCGAGCAATATATTTCACAAATTCAAACAAATGCAGCCCATTCAACCTCAATTATATCCCTTAATTCAATCTTTCTTGAGTCATTCTCTTTCTTTTAAGCTTGATTGAATTAACGCATGCAAATATGCATCTCAAAATCAAGTGCATTTATTTAAATATACAGATCGCGTTTCCTCGGGTGGGGTAATTTATAATGTGGTCAATAACTTTAAGGTGAACCTTGTAGTACGATTGAAATAAAGTCGCGTGCCATTGTCTTAGCCTACGGAGATAAGATAGATGTATTGTACATTGCATTTGAGAATTGGGATATGAAAAATTGAGTAAATCTGGGGTATTTTGACTGAAAGTGACTTTAAACGCCTTTTCTTTATTAGATGACCTTTTGACAAAGCTCGAAGCTTGTATTGCTATGTGGCTTGAGCTATCGGGGTCAAAGAGTAGGTAGTCAATCTCTCTTCCACTCAATTTCCCAATCTTTAAGCTCTTATTTATTGGCTGCTAATAATACCCTTCAAAAGTGCACGAATTCTCCCATTAATCTCCAATTATGCAATTCTAAGCTTTCCTACATATACATACTTTTGAATGGGTTTTTTTTCGAATTTATTTCCCGAGCCCAAGCTTAAATTCCATTGTGTGTGGTCGAATAATGGAAACATTTTAATCCGTCTTATATAATGGGGTGACACACATTGGAATGGAATTGGTGAGGTGAAAAAAGAGAAATTAAAAGGAAAAGTGGTGCTCTTCTTTTACATACTTCCATTAGAATAGTACCACTTATACGCACAAACTCTTGTCCCTATTCATATTGTTATGCAGTCTGATTACACCCATGTCAATGCACTTACTTACATATTTACTAGCATATAAAGAAAGTCGAGTTTATTTCAAGTGTCAATCTTAAATCATTTCAGTAGTAGAACTGCGATTAATGTGCATAATAAGCCCTCATGATCGTTTTAAACTACATAACTTGATTGTAAACTTGAGGATATCCGTGGCTAACCTAAACAAACTTTTAATTTTTAATGCTAGTATTACATACCAGTATGGTACATCAGTGATGTCCATTTCCCCTGACTTGTGCATGGCCTGGGAATTTCCCACAGGGGTTGTCCGTTAAAATTTTAAATCATTTCCGGACAAAAAATTGCATATGCGAAATGCGCACTTTACGGATACCCTCGACTTGGAAGGAAATACTTTAATACACGCATGAATATGATTGATTTTGCACAATATATAATACGGTAGCTGATGGTAGTCAACCCATACGAGAGCTATATACCTAATATGTAATTGTATATTGATCATTAGACTCATTTTTATATTCCCCTTTCAACTTTGACCCTTCCTCCTACGAATATTTTCCTTAATAATATGGGTACTTTGCGGATATGTCATCCATTTAAGCAAGCGCTTTGCAGGCATTTTAAAAGCATTGTTACCGCATCTTCAGACATTCTCAGCATTCCAATTGCACATCTCTATTTGGCGGATATTTGGGAAGAATGAAGATTCCTAAATAAATCACGATCTCATGATTGGGATATTAATGCTCTCGAATATCGGCATGCAAATTTGACCGTTTAGATCTAAAGTATCTGTGTGTATTTATGATATTTATGAGCTCGAAACTACGATAGGAAAGTCTTTAAGCTTGAAATTACATTAAATTGCTCTCTTCCCAATCCTTATCAAGCCCCATATTACCATTAACCATTAGGAAGTGTACCTATACTTCAATGAGAAATTATTTAATTTCAAATGATTTATTATTAGCGGATCACAGAGTTTTGTATCATACTACGTTGTAAATATCAGGTTACACTCTAATAGGAATAATTACTCGATAGTTTATTCCTAAACTGATACTATTCCGATTCCAAAAGTGGACCTCCCTCAATAAACTTTTGCATTTTCTCGGCGAGTTCACTGAACTGGTTTAAACTGACAATTACAGTCACGTCAGAGCAGATTGAGAGGACCTAAAAATGGATCTTTAATAAATCCAATAATTTCCTTCAATTATTAATACCATACCTCAGAATTATCCCTTGCAAATCGCATCAACCTTCGCCAAATTCTTTCCATTCGAAGTATTGTCTTCCTCTCAGCCGGGACTTCTCCATCCGTCGCACCCTCCCCCATAATTTCTGCAAATAGATTAGGCTCCATAATATACTTCCGGTGTAGAGCGAGCCAATCCTCTTGATTCTCAAGCCAAAGTTGTATATTATTTTTGGCGTTTGCGATGCGTGTTTCCCAAGAGGAGAGGAGTTCAATGAAAGGGTCTTTATAAGGGCTTTGGACAATCTCAAATGTTTTATCAAAGAAATTATTCAGCTTCTCAAGGGTCTCCTCCTCAAGCTCGATAATTTGAATTCCCGTTTCCGAATCTGTTTCCACTCGGATAGTCATATCCGCAGTTTGTTTAAGCATCCAATCCAGCTCTCTTTCAATTTCGTATTCGTTTGACGCGAGGAACCCAATCTGAGAGAGTTTGTCAATATGTTTCCTAAGCCCTTGATCCAGGAGTTTCTTGAATGAAATATTTCCTCGTGCCACCACCGGAAATCCTAAATCATTTTCATTATTATAAAAAAATATTTTGAAGAATACTCTTAAAAATTCACCACAAATCTCTGAAATTGCTTCCCAATGCCTTTGACGCATTCCTGGATTTTTTAGAGTTTGGATAAGAGGGACAAGTGGTTTGAACTCGAAGATTTGCCGACTAACTTCTTGGGCTACATGTTGTATAGCATCAGCTCCATCAAAATACTGAATACACTCCTCTAATAGATCCTCTCCTTCTCCGATAATTTTTACAATCGCATCAATATCAATTTTATCCATTGTCCCGCGGAAACAATTATCTTGAATACGGAGCCACTCTGCTGCAGTAAACCAAAGATTTTTGTATGGCTCAATGTCATTCACTAGACGGGATAGAGCTTCATTTTGTGCTGGAGGGAGCCCAAATATCCCCTGCCTTTGATTGAGACTACGACTCTGATCTTCAAGTTCTTTGACCATCTTCCAAACTTTCTTGACCTCTCCAGCGACTTCACTCGCTTTCTCCATATCCGTAAAACCAGCGAGTCCACCAACTGCGAGCGTGGCAGAATCCACAGAATCTGAGAGCTCTGAGAGATCACTCTGTTGAACTTTTAGAAGACGCTCATAGTCCTCATCAAGCCAATGAACAGCCTCTTCGGCCATTCGGAGAATCCTATTGGAGGACATTGCAGCCTGCCATTTGGCTTCGTCATCCTCCGGTGGGAGTTTATGCGAGAACTCGTCAAAAAGCTCGTATTCCTTCAAAATCTCACCGATTGACATCTCCAAGACTTGCACACTGCTCGGAATTGTGACCAGATATTTTTTCAGGTCCATAACTTCGTAGATATCATCCGAATGGATGTTCAGCTTCCGCTCAATCTCGCCATATTCTGCTTTGATCTGCGTGAAAATAAAATATTAATTGCACATTACTACTCAAACAATCAGATTCAAACCTTTTTGACTTTGGATCGGAGATTCTCTGCGTAAAAATCGAGTATTTTCGTGTAAAGGCCCTTTTCCTTTTTGATGAGATTTTGCTTGATGGTATCAGTATTCACCCGGAATGCATTAATGTCAATAAAGCTTGGGATTTCCTTTTCGATGGACTCTATCTGCTCCATATGCCTTCGGATTTCTCCTATCGTCTCCTCCAGACCTCTCCGGCTTGATTCCCAATTGCTATTTTTTAAAGCAATAAATTAGATTGGGATTTACAGGTTAAAATTAAATGCAATTAACTTTAATACCACCTCATAAAACTATTCAAATCCAGATTGTGAAGCTCCGAGAATTTTGTAAATTTTTGAGCGTACAGATCAACAGGGATGAGACCCTTCCGGAGTAGGCTAAATAATTTTTGTCTTAAGTGAGTAATCTTCTTGTCTGTAGATTGAACAGATCGAAGCGTGGTTTGAGTTCCAAAGAGTAATTTTTCCATAATTAAAGGCACAATCTAAAATTAAAACAGATGGAATAATGGTAGGTAAGTAGTATTAAAAAGAATTGTATTTCACTCACATCAGGAAGCTTATTTGTCATTTCAATTGCATTTTCAAAAAGATTTCCTAAAATAGCTTTAAAACGAGCGAGGAGGTGACTGAATTTCGGGCCATCTTCATCAATTATAAGTTCAAGGAGGAATGGAGGAGGTCGGAGATGTTTTGGAGTGGGAAATTCTGACACCGTAAGATCCTCTCCCCAATCATAATCAGAGTCATATTCACAAACTGATGTGAGCTGCTCAATCTCTCGGACAAAATCTTCCAGAGAATCTTCAACAATAAATCTTAGGGTATCCTCAACCATATATCGGATTAGATTGAGGTATCCACTCGTTTTAGACATTGAATAAATATCCCATCGACTCTCGAGGATATTGTACCAGGATTTGGGGATTTTTCCAAGATGCTCACGAATCGCAGAAAGGATTGATTCTATCCAAATATCACGAAGATATCTCGCAAGCTCTTCCATATTTTCCCTCTGGAGTTTGTCGTAGGATTTAAGAAGGAGGGGTCGATTAAGCCGAGTTAGGAGGAGTCGTTTTCCTCGAGCTTGTTGACAAGCTTGGACCACCTCGCAAAGGCCATCAAAAGGTTCCTTTTTGAAAATGACAGATAATTTGAGGAGGTGAACAGCTCGATTTTTGAGATTTCTTCGAGAGAGGGTCCTCCTCCCTACAATCCCTTTCCATTCTTTTTCTCTTGTCCATGTTGGATTATCCCTTAAAGAAAATTCCACCTGGAAATACTCATATTTATCAGTTTTTCATTTTAAACTGAATTTCTTACCCATGGCTGGAATATTTCAGGGTGTTTCTGCACAATCTGGTTAAACTTTATGGTTTTTTCCACTCGCGAATATTCCACTTCAATTTCATTCCGAATCTAATAATATTAATACAAAAAATGCGATAAATAAACATTAGATACATTATTTGCATACCATTTTTAACATATGATCGGAATAAGAAAGCTTTGGCCTGAGAGCGGATCTGAGGAGGACTTCAAGGGTTTCCTTTGGCATAGGTGAAACATGCCCTTGAGGTAGGCAATCGATATACAGGTTATATCTCATGACATTCTCAAAGATAACCCTCCGATTTAGAGCATCCAGCACCCTCCTTCCATGCACTATTGGGTTCTCCCCATCAAAAAGCAGGTAAACTTTGCCAATCCAGGCGTAAATGAATGGCGGATTGATTGTCCGGACGAGATACCTTTAAATTAAATTTTGGTTTCAAATCAGAATCAGAATAAATAAAATGTTATTACTTCCTCTTCTCCGTGTTATAATCAAATGCAGCAACCTCGACCCACCTCCAGTCGTAAATGTGGACCTTTTTCATCAGATCAAAATCAAAAATGTATTTTCCATCAACTCCTTCAAAGGGATCATCATCTGGAGCCGGAGTCTCGGATCCTTGGTGTTCATTCTGACTTTCAAGATAACTCCTCTCACTTGACAGATACTCCCGAGGGGTGTCCTCCGCTATAGAGTTCATGACCTCAGTTCTGGAACTGATATTATCATCACCCTCCATTTGATTCATTGAGGAAATCGCCAGGGACTAGAAAAAGACTTTGAGTATTTTAAAAAAATATTAAATAAAATTGATTTACAGTCATATTGGACAGTGTATTCTGATTGGGGTGCTCCTCCAGCTCTGAAGGATGCTTCTTACCCCTGAAGAGACGTATAAAATATTTTAAAATCTCGATTTCAAACGAATTTCTCAAATTACTTTTGCAATAGATTGATGATAGTCTGAAGAGCTAGGTCGGTCTCATCCAAAGGAATATTCCTCTTCTTCAACTGTTCCAGAGCATCCTCCTCCAGAGGTCCCTTCCCCTCTGAATTGTCTGAATCTGAGCCTTCATCTACTCCGGTATATATTTTCTTTACAGATCCCACGGATGAGCTCGTACTTAGCGTCCCTTTCTTTGTGACTCCATCCGTAGACTGCTCCTTCCTTTGAAAGTGAGAGCGGTGTTTGGGCTCAGTTGACTGGTTTGTAAGCTCAAGCGCATTTGTTCTGGTGTTCTCAGACTGATGGCGATACCTTTCGCTCGGCGGAAGAGTCGACTCTGTAAATTTAAAAAATTATAAAAAATCCCTCGATTTAAAATCTTATCATTGATACCTTCAAAATCTGATTCTGATGGCATTTCCGAAACCCTTTGAAACCGCTTATCCCTCTCACTTAAAAGCCATGTCCGAAACTGTGCCAATCTCTCGCTCTTGAGAAGTATATCTTCAGAAGTAATTTCCGCCAGAGATGGCAGAGTAAAAAATTTAGTCCCATCTGAAGATTCGCTGATGGTTTTGCTCGGATCTTCATTTTGAAACGGCATTGGCATTGGTAAAAATGCCTTTCCAGGGATTGGGTATTTTTTCTTTTCTAATTTATCCCAACCCAATCTCATCCATTGGGAGCCTGAGCGAATATCAAACTCTTCATTATCAAAATAATCCAGGGGAAGCGAGGGTGTGAATGGAGGTCGGTTGTAAAGGGGTCGAGGACCTCCACTTCCTCCGCTTGATGAGGGAGCCTGGAAGGTTGTCGTGGACTTTGTTCCAGTAGTGGTACTTAGGCTTGGAGTTTCTCCAGGAATTTGATAATTTTGTGCAAAGAAATTATTCTCTGGATATTCATCAAGGAGTGAATCCAGGCTGGGTTTACCAGTAACGTCACTTCCTTCTCCAAATTCATTTCCAACCCTATTTAAAATTTGCGTAGCTTTTTAAAAAATCAATTTAAATTTTAAATAGCATTCACATACAATCCTCTATCCCCACCATAATGATTAAGAATAATCTGCCGTTTATCAACCCCGAGAATTTTTATCCGATTTCTAAACATGATTTCTTGATGGTATTTCTCGCTACCTTCCACATAATTTGGTGGAGGCATCAGATCAAAAGTTATGATACCCATACTTTTACAAACTTCCCCAATATCCGTCCTTTTGTACAGCCTGTGTAATCTTTCAATAGCTAGAGATTGAGGAATTTGTCCCGGAGATACTCTATTTGGAATTTGTACCTACAAGTATTTTAGCAAAAATAAAGAAATGTCAAATCTAAGATAATTCCTAATTAGTCAACCTACCTTTGGAGCATATGTCTGGTGAGGGAAGGAAAACTCGCCCTTTTGCATCCGAATAACTTCCTTCTGAATCCTTGGTCTCTCCTTCTTTCTGCTCTGGTGAACCAGCTTATCAGAGTCATCCGTGACATCCTCTGAAGGGCGTTCCTCCTGCTTACTTATTTCCTCATCAGGCTCTTCCTCCCTCTTTGGAACTGTTCCAGTGTGAAAGAAGTTACAAATGGGCACATTCCCAGGTTTACGACTTTCTTCAATATCCGCCACCTGAAATACTCCTCGTAATTATAAAATTACTCGCAATTTTTTTATATAAAAAAACACCTCTTGGGAAATTGGTGCAAAATATTTGCGACTATGCTCGATTGCGGTGGTACTCCGAGGACTCTTTCGGATTGATTGGGAGAATATAATGAGCTCCTCTTCCTCCTTACTCCTCAAAGGTTCATTATCAAGAAGATGCTTATAATCTTCATCTGGGAGTTTGCGTGGGGATTTTAGAGAGGTTGACGTCGTCAGGGGTGGGGGTTGCCTTGCTATTAAAGGTTGGACATTTCTCTGTGCTCGAAGGGCTATTTCATCAACAAAATGCGATTCCTGAAAGTATTTCTCAGGCTTTGATTGTAGCTCCGAAGGCGTAAGTTCGGAATCTCTGCTCTCGGCTCCAGTCGACGCCGTAACTGTCCTCGGCGGGTTTATTGAACTAGACATTTTTACTAAATTCTTTCTATATAAATCATTTGGTTTCTCATAAACCCATTGTTCATTTCCGGTTATTCTCTCATTGACAACTTTGAATACAGATTCTGTATTCGGTCTATGGAGAAACAAAGCCCGATTTACTTCATGGTAGCTCTTAAAAAGTTAAAGCTTAACCAAAAATTCCAATCCTTCATTTCCAAGAATGCAATCCTTCATGAATCATCAGTAATCCTTCAAAACAATGCAAAATGCCCGTAAGAGTTCCTCAAGGTTCCAATTGGAACCGGATATAAATTATAAACGTTCGAATTCTTAGGATTAGCTTGGCACATGTCAAATTCAAAAGTCCAATTTTTGCACGAGCCGGGTACGGGATTTAGGCAGCCAATGCAATTCAATGCATGTCGCTATTTTTTCTGCCGGCCAAACTCTCGCAACAAAAAATATAAATTAAATTGATTTTTTTATCTCTCTTGACCTTTGACCCCGACTCCTGACAATTGCAAGGTATTTTGAAAATTCGGGTAAAAGGAATTTTGAGCTTTGACTAGAGAAATGTATACGTAACCGTCTCGGCAGATTAGGAGCTTCAATTGCGTCATTCATTAAATTTTAATTTTTTGTCAGCTCGAGGGTGTCAAGTTGTCAACAGTTAACTGTTTGTCAACAAAGAACATGATGAAAAGGTCTGAAAAAACTGAAGGAGATGAGCCAAAGGTAATTTAATTAAATACAATATTGTGTTCAAATATTTGGTTTTTACGTCGCAGTCAATCTACGTAAATCGTACTAGATTCTTAGAATTTCATAAGTGCTCAAATTGCTTTTTAATTGCAGAAGTCAAAAATACCATTGAGGACAAGGAGCAGTGCTCAAAGTCAAAATCTGCCCGGAACCTCGACACGGGTTGTCAACACTTACCGGGGACCAATCAAAAAGCCGACAAGATGGGGTAATCCATTCCTTAATCCATTCCTTAATCCATTCCTTAAAGGACCTGTGAGTTGTATTCTAAATTCTAATAATTTAAGATTGTATGATCAATGATCATTAACATTTTATTAATTCGAGCATTATGCATTTTATATAGGTTATTCGGAGTCTCCTGAAACAAGTGGAAAAAGCGTCAGAGGTCAAAATAGTAAGAGGATTGAACCAAGATTGGGATCTGATTGGCGTCCAGGATCTCGAACATAGGGCTAATATGGTATGACCTATCAATTAAGTGTATTTGTAGAATTCCAATTAAAATTACTTTTAATTTCTTCAGGGCAAATTAAAGAAGATTGATTTTATCTGGAGTTTTAAGACTACCGAGGAAGCCAAGAAAGAATTGTCTGAATTTCTCAAAGATACGGAGAAAAATCCCAAACTCTTTCGGGGTTTTGCCTTTAATTTCCCCAATGCCCTCGCACCCTTTCATTCCGTCAATAATGGAGCATTTCTCCGTCAATACTCGCCCCTTTACATTGACGTGGCTTTTCCTTTCGATGTGGTAATTCAAAAATGATAATGAAAAAGGTCTATTTCTGGATTTTCTTCGCTGGATATCCCAAACTTTGAAGGAATTGACATTTTCTCACACTCTTGGCCTAACGAATAGTATGCTCCGCGGCAGCAAAGCAAAGCATACACTTGGAAGACTTCCTGTTCCATCTGGGCAATGGGAGGAGCCTTTGGTCTTTCTCAATTTGGAAAAGATCGAGTTTAAACAAATGATGGATGATGATGATGACTTTAAAAACTTTCAAAAAGGATTCGAATTTGTAGTCCTCGGCAGCGGTATGGCATTATATTAATTATTTTATTATTTAAATGCTAATTTTTAAGGTTTTATAGGCAAAATACGAAATTCCACCCCCAAGCTCAAATCTCTCATCTTGAAAAATATTGGGAAAAGAAGCTTGAAGGAACTTTTAGGAATTTGCCCAGAATATCCCGACATTTCTCGGTGGATTCATTTGACTCAGATTAATATCAAGAGTGGAGTAGAGAACCTGGGGACTTTTAACAAGTTGGTTTTAAAAATTTTTAAATTAAAGAGTTATTTGAATTTTATTTATTTTTTTAAAATCTAGAACCGTTTCCTGCCTCCTTTCTTTGGCTCAAAGTGGAATGGCTCTGACCTCATTTCGTTTGGACTTGATGTTAAGCATTGAATCGAACCATGTGTCTGAATTGACTAGGATTTGTATTGGTTTCACCCTGTTTTTTGCCACACAAGCCAGATCCATGAAAAATCTCGACTTTAAAATATACCTTTCCAGCGATATCAGCACGAAATTGCGCGTAAGTATAATTGGTTTATATTCAAATTCTTTAAGATTAATCCCAAGATAATTTTAATTCTAAAACTTGTTTAATATTAGCACAAGATTAAGTTTCCAGTATTTGAAAGTCTCACTCATCTCTCCCTTGGCATTTTTAAACGTGGATTGAGGAATGATCTGATCGAATGGAGAGGTTTTGCAGAGTTATTCCCCCAACTGAAACATTTGAGTCTAAATAATAGGGATGAAATTGACGCTATTCTACGCGCAAATGTCGACTCGGGCGAGGAAAAATTCAATCTAGAACACTTGGAGGTCGCAGGTCATCCTTGGAGGACTGAACAAGGAATTGATCCAGATTTTGGCAATCTTATCCAATCCGTTGAGATATTCAAGTGCTACTTTGAATTTCTCACTAAAGGTGGGAAGGAAATCCCATGGGTAGACTCTCTTCAGAAGCTAATCCTTAAGGATGTTCGAGGGATAGTCCGGATAAAACAATTGAAAGGTAATTATTATTAGTATTACAGATGAACTACTATTTAAAAATCATAAGATTTTGAATCTAATTAAATTTATAATGTCAGGACTCGAAGAGCTAATTGTTGAGGAGGAGAGGAAGATAAAAGAGAAAAACTTTAAACGTTTTCTCACTCATTTTGACGGGGTAGCATCCCTCAATTTGAAATCTATCAAATTCCGGATTAATAAGGTATGATAACTCTTTTTTAGTTTTTCTACAATTCCCATTAAAAATGTACAGATTGTTTATTTTCTTATATTTTTTAATTGACAGGTTGAGGAGATGATTAAGAATGAGTTTGAAAAGAAATTTCCATTCCCGGTGGAATTTGTTGAGACGATGGAAAGATGTTCATGCTGCAACGTATCCAATCCCATCTGAGACTCTAAGCTTACGAATATCCTAAAAAATTATAGATGATTTGATCCCAAATTATGTAATTGGATCCATATTTTTCAGAATAAAATGTATTTCTTTTTTGTAAGAATTCAATGAAGAGAAAAGTTTAATAAAATAAAAATTAAAAAACATCAAAATCCGAAGAATGATCGAGAGTCTTAAATAGTAGCAATTTTATAGGATACAGATTTCTCTTGTATCAGATTTTGTTAGTAGCTAGTTACAGCATAATAATCTTATTTACCACTAATAGGCATGCATTATTAAGATTTTTTTTTGACAAAAATCCACAAAAATTAAATATTTAAAAAAAAATAATATGAAGCTATTTCCTGCTCAAAGGACTGCGTCTGAAATTTTGAGTCGTAATTTTTGTTCGAGTAATTTTATTTTTCAATTACAAATTATATTCAATTTCTGTAAAAACAATTAATTTGTCGTAATTTCCTGTCAGAATTGGACACTCCAAAGTCCAACGGCGTACATTGAAAAATGCCGAAGCGAAGAAGCTTGAGGTAATGCGTTCAAAGTGTTTTTAAACCTTAAAAAATGGAAAAATAATTTGACATTTGCACCAATTCATGATTATTCAATTTTTAAACTTTTCTATCTTTTTTTAGACATAAAGATAAGAAGGGATCGGATGATGAGGTCAAAGGTCATGAGATGGAAAAACAAAAGGCCAAGGTAGACTACAATATTGCATTTAACTATAATTTTTAAATATTCACAAAATCCCAATTTTCAAAATTTCATTTTGAGTTAAAGTTTATAAATAATTGTTTTTTTATGTCAGAGGTCAAAGACTGATGAGTCGGCTCCTGAATCATCGACATCCGCATCTTCCCAAGATTTTAATCCATTTCTCGTCGAGCCCGTAAGATATATATATTGATCTCAAAATTCAGACGTTTAAAAACATTATTTCATTCACATTGTAAAAGATTTTGCGTAAGCTGTTAAAGAAGGTGGACAAGGTGGCTCAGCTCAAGGATCTCCGCAAAATGTGTGGGCTTTGGGACAAGGTGAACATGGAAGAACTGGAGGAGAGGGCATTCAATGTAAACTCATTTATAATTATTATTTTAATTATTTGATAATTAAAGGTATTGTTTTCTTTTAATTTTCAACAGGGCAAGCTCAAAGCAATAGATTTTGAATGGAAAAATCGGTACCCTGCCTCCTCCAAAATGATGGCTCAGAAAGAATTGGTTCAATTTATGAAGGACACCCGATCAATTACTCGACTTTTCCGTTCCTTCAAATTCAATATCCCCGAATCCCTCAAGATTCTCCAGGGTCATACCTCCGCCTTTTTCTCAACTTACCACATTTACGGAGTGGAATTAATCACACCTTACTATACAAGTTTCAAAGATTTTGAAGTCGCACTTAAGTATATCTTAAGCTTGATTGGGCCCAATCTAAAGGATATCAAAATGTTACGGCCTACTTCTACCTATATTGGATCTTTTGAACCCCACTCCTCAAATTGGCCTACATCTGAGCAGGAGCTAGTTTTTCCCAAATTGGAAAAGCTAATAATTGAACATAAATTGTTGGGTAAAGCGCTTACTGAATTCTTCAAATCAATTTTAGGTAATTTGTCTTTTATATTAAATTGCCTATTTAATTATTAACTTGCAATAACATGGAGGATTTAATTTTCAGCTCGTGAAGGCCCGGGGAGTAGCCACATCACGACCCTGGCGCTTACATCTCTTCCTGGAGCTGATATTGGTTCATTTCCAGGCTTAGATCCAACGCGATTGACTCGTCTTGATATCGGAGTAGGATCTTATGATATCGAAGTAAGCTCTGATGACACCGGATTTAAAGGAACTAGCATTGCTCTAAAGTATGTTAAAAAATCTATACAATTGTATTATATAAATGTAAATAATTTAACTAATTTTTGGCTCATCCTCAGGTATACAACAGGGCTTATGACTCTGGTGGAAAAGGGAATGAAGCTACTGGACTTAGGGCTCAAACTCGACCAGGGCAAATATGGCGTCGATACGCCGGCTTCTTTTGCTCAAAACCTTCCCCGCATTTGTTCCAATATCACTCACTTTTTTGCTACTCAATCCTCAACTCTGACCGCCCTTAATTTACGTCTGGAATTTCGCTGCACTTGGCCTGGACCAGATGATGAAATTGGAGCTGAAGTTGCTACATATGGCAAGATCCAGCTACCAATCTTCCAAGCACTTCACACTCTTTCTT
The DNA here is from genome assembly GCA_036507255.1 of Megalothorax incertus. NCBI lineage: Eukaryota > Metazoa > Arthropoda > Collembola > Neelipleona > Neelidae > Megalothorax > Megalothorax incertus. Next base: position 11,568 of record JAAZTK010000167.1, on the reverse strand, counting down.
TCCACCACCGCCTTGAAATGCGAATTGAAAATCAAAACAAGACACTTGCATTTTCATTGCTCCAAACCACACGTTCACTTCCACTCCACTTCCCCTTCTTGATTAACATGGAATTTGACTCGGAATGCTGAATCTTTTTTTTAATAATCCTGACCGAGTTGAAGAGGCTGGAGATTCACGGCTTCATTTCAAACGACTAGAGATAGGAGAACCCTTTGTTTGGATCCAAATTAGCCATTGGAACAAAGAGGCACGAGGAAATTGGAATACGCTTTATGGGTCTTTGATTGGATCTGTGGATTATTTACGCGTCCCTAACGAAGTTCTCGAGGAAGTGAGAATCCCCTGGGCTGATTCCATCCGTGAACTGTGCACCGAAGATGTCAGATCACCTCTCAAATTGGCGCATCTTAAGAGTAAGTCATTCGAAGAATAATTGAATAAAAGTTTTGCTTAATTTTAAATTGTATAAATTTAGAGCTGCAGAAGCTAGTTATAGATGAATTCACAAGCGTTGGGTATACACCGTATGTGGAAGAACCGACTGGAGAAAGCTATGAAGATTCATCGGATTATCAAAGCGATAATCACCAGGAAGTCGTTACGGAGTATCTGAGTAGGTTTAAAGAAGCCAAACAGCTCAATTTGACCTGTATTAAATTCACTCAGCTCCGGGTAAGGCCATTATATTTAAAATTTAAATAAATACAGAAACATATTTTTAATTACCAAATGTTGAAAATCTTAATTTACAGATGAAGGATGGAATCAAGGAGGAATTCGTCCGATATTTCCCATACCCCGTCAAATTTGGAAAGAACACGGAGGATCATTCTTAATTCATATTTATTAATTATTATACATTTTTTGTCAGCTTTTGAAAACAATAAGCATTATTTATTTTCAATCTTCTTGTACACGTTTACAATTAATTGTATAATTATTAATTAGTAATTAATAATTACCTACCTAAATGAAATTGTAAAATAGATTAAATGGCTGATAAGCGAATAAAATTTTCAGACAATTCAAATAAATACAATACCTACTCTACGCTCCTATTAAAATCAATTCCTTCTACTACTGATAGATTAATTACCTACCTATGATACTTATTTGAATTTCATATTAATCATAAGCTAGGGAATCGCATAATGTTATTATCCGTTTTATTGTAGTAAGGGGCGGAATTATAATTTTCTATTTTTATTTTAATATGTTCAAGTGCTGTTTTATGCTGCATAATATTCTCTATCAATTAATGTGCGAAATATTCTCATATTGTATTTTATAAAAAAATATTCTCTATCAATCTAATATCCTTTGATTTATCAAACGGAGTATCATTTGTACAGATGCATTCATTTGTCCTTTGATCATTTGTTAAAAACAAGGATTTAAGCATGGTTAAATAATAAATTAATTGCACATACTTAAATTACCTCTAAATAAAAACACAAATCATAAACAACTCGAGTACAAATGAACACATATGAAAAACACGCGTCAGTGACATTGATCTCGGACTTGAGGAGAGGGAAAGAAAAAAATCTCACCTTCATTCACCCATAAAGGGATTCAATTAAAATTCACATACAAATTAACGGCTCTCAACGCGAGTTTCGAACGGGGCATTTTCATAATTGGAAATGACTCATTTGCTCAAGAGTAATTATTATGACAGTCCTTTAGAGCCAAGCTAATTGCCTTTCCCTTAATGAATTGGCACTTTCCTATCTCAGAGAACTCAGTAAAAGCTCCTCAGAAGCCAAAGCTTTATATTGAGCAAGGTGTTTCGATCCTCAGAGTCAGTCAGGGAAGCAAAAAAAGCGACAAATTGACCATCAATCAATTCTGGGGTTGCTCTTCTCTATGCAGGCCCTTTATGGGAGCCAAATGCACTTATAAAATCCCCTATCGATCATTCTCCTCCCTCTTTATTGACCAATTCGGCACATCAAGTCTTGTGCGGATCAAATCTGTTAAGCTTGTAATAATAATATGTAATTGACAGTAATTAATTCAGCGTTTTGCAGTAGCATTTGACGGAGTGTGGAGCAAGCTATCATTGAGTAATTCAAACATAACAAGGTTCAAAGTGTTTTAAATAACTCGTTTACACCAATTAAGGGGTGGAGCGGCCATCTCAATCTATAGATAAAAGCATCTCAATTTGTTCTGAAATACAGATTTGGAGAGATTAGACTGGACTTTGCACTCAACCTAATCTTAAATGTTTATCATTTGCATAAGGATAAGTACAACATTTGCATACAAATGAAAGAGTCGAAGCTGATATATCTCCTCGAACTTCTCCAACAAACGGCAGGAGACCTTAATGCTCGCCTTAATAGACATTAAAGAGGGATGAGCTTGTCAGATTAGCTGGTGGGAGTCCTCTCGAACGATCAAGTGGAATTTGGATGCATCATCCAATGATCAACACGTGCCCTTTCCATTCACTTTTAAAGACAGTTTGCAAATGTGATTATTTTTTTGGAACCAAATTGACATTTATCATTCCATTCCCCAAATCAGGACAAATTTAATCAGAATAAAATTTGCTATTGAATACTGATATAGGAATACCAGTATAGGAATATCAGTATTATACAATAGAAGATTATAGAAAAAGTATACGTATTTGAAATACGGTATTTCTTTTGAAGATTCCCTCAAATTTGCAAGAAATTCATCTACGAGTATCATCAAGATTTCGCTTACCAATAAGGACATGATTCAACGTTTTTTAGCAAACTTGAAAATATTTGCTACTTAATATGCGATCAGGGCATCAACGATTAGAGCAAGGTGACGCAAATTTGGATTTTGGCGACTCGCTGTCCAAAAATTCAAAGAAGTTTCTCAACGCATGATAACCACTACGACTCATCTCATTAATTCAGAATTCGATTGGTGCATGAAATATGAGGGCTCCTATGATATGTACGAGTATACACATTTAATTTAATTAAGTTTATCCCAATCGCGCATTTATCATAATGGAGCAAGGCGAAAAACAAATAATTTGAAGCCAACTCCTTTCAAATTGATCCATCTTTGGAACATCAATTTGCCAATCTCGTACCTAATAAAAAAAGCAAAGATATAAACCTCAATTGGTCACTTGTTATCTTTCCGAACTAGATTACGTATTAACGCAAATATCAAAGAGTAAATTCCTATAAAATCTAAATGAAGAAATCCAAAATGTACTTGTGATTGGCCATTAGTCAGATTAAGCAAAATTAAAATGTTTGGTAGCAAGTGTTTCAAATGTCTTCTTCGACCTCATCGGATCCCTCAATGCCGTCCTCCTCCTCCTCCTCTAGAACAATACAGCTCTTCCCATCGCTAATAAATAATCTTCAATTACTTCCTACTATTAGATTAGTAGTACCTACATATCTGTAGGCAATAGTATGAAATGTACAACTTGTTAGTTAGTACTCGTAACTCAGAATAACGCTTCATTGACTCACCTTATTGGGGAATCGGCAAATCTATTCGTAGGGGTGTGGAGATTCCACTTATTCCCCCTGCAAATACTTACAATATACCTCTCAATTTAATCTTGTAATGTAAATGTGGAATTTTTACATAAAGTAAGGAAATCTCGTTAACGGCGCCCCTATGCATAAGAAAGTCATTATCACAAGATTAATTCTCCCATCTGGCCCCTCGTCTTAATTAACTTTTAGAGCCCATTTACAACGATATTTATTCCTCTTGAGATGCAAATTTTACGGCGATTGAGTAATCCTATATGCACGCATTTATTCCTTTTTTACTAGCACATCTTCACAACCTGCCCCTTGACCATTTGATGCAATTCAGATTAATTAAATGGGAGTTTCGCTTTAAGCAATGCTCGGAAATATCCCTCTCTCGATATATCTTTAAAATTAATCATTCCTCGCTTCGAGATAGGGGTTTTGTGATTTTATGTCCATTCCAAATTTGATAAATTGTTCGAATAAATGGGGTTAAATGGATTTTATGCTTCATTTGGTCATTTTAGTGCATTTTAAGCTTTTTATCTAGAAGCGAGAAATGGAAGGTTATCCGCTACTGTTCGCATTCATCTTTGGGACAATGCCGCCAATGGCAAAAGGTATCCTTTAAAGCATCAAAAATGCTCAAAATAATCATAAATTGAGTTGGAATACGAGGTGACGCTTTTGGTGTCGCAAATAAAGCAATAATATAGCGAGGGTAATGATCCAACCATTCCTCGCCACTTGGATATTTGTAATTATGGACCTTTAGGTTATTGAATGATATAATGATGAGCCCGATTACATCAAAGATAATGATATGAGCACGATAGGGAGACCTCTCATTTTGGTTAGAAATTTTGAGATTTACTCGTAATAAGTCGCAGACCATTCATCATACAATAGTGGCTTGGATTGGGTCAAGAGACAAGTGCAATGGCCATTAACACGGAGATTCTACTCGCATCACACACACACATACCTCATGAATATGCATCTAAGATTTTAATGCGAATTTCGAGGGGAATTGCGTTCAAATCGTAGGTAGAAATGTACAGAACCGAGCAAAACTGGCTGATGTCATAAAGAAAAATAAGCCCCAGTAGTCAGTGAGGGGTTTGGGACTCTCAATTTGATTATCTGCTAGTGGTGGTGGAGTAGAAGAAGGGTGTCAGGGTCGTCTGAAGTGAGCCACTGGCTCCTGAGGAATCGAAGAGCAAAAAAGTAATTCAAAACTCATCAGACGAAGGCATCTTCTTCCCACTACTAGATTTCATCTAATCAAAACCAGAACCAGATTAGAAGTATTTTGTTATTTTGAAGCAGAAAAAGATTTATTCTCTCTATGTCATTGTCATTCTGCCCCCTCCTAAGGTCTTTATATTCTTCTTCGTCTAAAGGGGTGCTGTAACAGAGTACTCCTAAGAATAATTGAGTGAATTGTGGGATCGTTAAAAGTAGCCCAATGCGACATAAACAGCTCTCTTTACTCCTTCAAAGTTTGTACTTTTTAATCATTCTAGATGAAGCTTTTACGATCATTTATAGAGGTTGTAAACGACACCAAAATTGCATTTGAATAAATAAACCATAAAATTGAGCGTCGCCCTTCGCTCAATTAACATGTGGCTATTTAATGACCTGCCTGACGTACTCAAATAATGGCCAAGCCCCCTCGCAATCTTATTTTAAAGGTTGACCGTGCCCTTTGCTCTCTGATTTCCTCCATTTATTAATGGAGTAATTAATTTTACAATGAAGAAATCTCATCTTCTCAAGACCCTTCGTGTAAATAGAAATTTATCAAATAGATTTGAATGGATCTATTCAAATTTACTCAAAAGCTGACTTAAATAAGTAGGACTCGGCCAAACGAGTCCTCTAAAAACCCCCCAAAATCTCATCTGTAATATTTGTTTAAAATCTCATGAGCGATCCTTATGTAAACAACAAAGTAAAGATGATACTTGATGAAGCCGACCGTGCGTCCAACAATAAGAGTGAAGAATTAGCAGCAATGTGTTAATTTAATATACTTGCAGCTCTTTGAGTTACACAACTCACCCCCTTCTTCTTCAGCCCCAAATGAGCCTCAATTCAGGCAAAATTCGACTCGAGTTTTTGTGTAGAAAAATGCAATTTGCAAATATTTGCTTTGAGCTTATGATCGAGTCCGCTTGCTTAACTTTATTCGATGTTTAAGAATCTACGTACTACTTATACGAGTATATTACACGCAGGCAGACCCGGCCACCTCAGAAGAGTAATTAATTGGAAAGAATTACAATTTTAATAGGAGCTCAGGGGGGAGGAATAGGGTACACATATGAAGATTGGAGATTACATGGTTGGGGAGTGAGCAATCACTCATTCTCATAATTTGGGCGGTCCTCGGACGACGGAGGAAATTTTGTGTAATTTCTGTGTGTAATTAATAGGAGGAAACTCTTGTGTGTGGTTAGGCAAGACCCAACGTGATGGTGGGCACTGGGCCAGATCCAACTCATTGCCAAAGGTCTGAATTAACTCTATAAGCTGATGAGCATTTTTGAATGAATAGGAGCAGTGTGAAATAATATGGTAGTAGGTAAATGGAAAAGCTTTCAATAGATTTGTCTCTATAAATTTTTATTTGAATATCTCAAGAAAGGATGGATTTAAGACATATTTATTATTCTAATACGGATACAATAAGTAGTAAATGTAATATAAAAGTATAAAACACGTAAACTTAAATTAGAGATACACGGATATATGAGAAAGTGCACTTTGCGTGTTAATTTCAGAGATTTTGAGGCGAGAAAAAAAAGTCCCAGGGGAAGAAAACATTATTTAGAAGGTTCTTTATTGAAATTCAAAAGTAACAGATGAAATGGGTGATTCGTACACTCTATATTAGATACATGGTATAAAGCATATTGTACGATGAAGAATACTGAAAGTGTGTTCTCAGAGACCCGAAGAGACAGACAGGGAGACGAAAAGTGAAAGATAGAGAGAGTAAAGTATAGTTTTTTGTCTAAAAAGAGTTTTTTAATTGCACTAGGGTAAAAACTGAGTATTTCCTTTTAAAGTGGTGATATTTAAATGAAGGTACGGGTTTAAATGCATTATGAAATACAAATTGCACATCTTTTTATATTAAAAGTTTAAAGGGAGAGATTGGGATAGAGAAAGATTACATAAATATCGTATAAAGGTAGTACTACTACAAGGGGAGAAAAATTTAAAAGATGAGAAAAACCGAGTAGAAGGTCGGCAGAAATGATAAGGGTAAAAAAATAATTAATACAAAATTCCTATACCCTAATAATAATATATCATTAGTACACTAATAACCTAATTACAATATAATGGAGGAGCAGAATTTAATTTGAGAGTTCGATTGATCTTGAAGTGCTCTCACACGCTATTTACTACAATATATCACTTCCTGGAGAATTTTAATATTTTGGGGGATGTTTTTGAACATGATTTAAATTAATTTAGATTTTTCCTCATACTCCTCCTACTTACTCCTCCTCCTCCTCCTCCACACGAAGAATGACTCGATGAATTAATAATGGCTTAAAAGGAATATTATTTTATGATATTAAATTCGAGCTTAAAATCTTAAATGGGGAGGGACCAGCGTGACGCTTTCGGTTGTATCCAAACTTGGGATTCATTCTAACTCCGAAAGGCCTTTCAGGTGCTCCATAAAGACCGCCTGGCTGTTGAGGAGGCTGGGTAGTTTGGGCTGGTCGTGGGGTAGTCTGAAATCCAGAGTCAATATTCTCCTCTTGCTCGCCTCCGGGTCTGCTTGGGGTAGGCTGAGGTTTTGGCTGCTCCTCAGGGTATACAGCCTCTCCCTCGTAGGTGACCTCAGCTTGGTATCCTATGAAAAATTGTATGGGTTTAAATATTAGGGTTTGCAAACCTTTAACACTCTAACCATTCAACCAGTCGGCAGTGTATCGAACAATCATGGTACGGGTATCGGGGAGGAGGACTCGGTACTCTCCCTTTACGACTCCTTCAGCGTCACTAGCTTGTCGGTGGGATTGTTGATTGTCACCGTCGTTTACCTCATATCTGGTCAATTAAATATTCAAAAAAAATATTACAGATTTAATCTGTCCACACTCAGGATCAATATACCCGTATTCAAAAGGCTGTCCAGAGTGCTCGTACGGCTCCTCCTCTTGTTGGGGAGATGATTCGGGTGCCTATATTGTATTTAAATGAAAGATTAAGATGCGGAGAAATTAAAAAGTATTTTATTTATAAATTAGGACCATTGTTTAAGAGCAAAAAAGAAAAGTGCAAGATTATGATGAGGAATTGAAAGAGAATCACGGAGGGTGCTCTTCGATATTCGTGACTGATTGAATCTAGACATAGAGTCTACCTATTAGATAATGCACTTTCATTCTAAGACAAGACATGGGCCAGGAGGATGATGATGATCAGAGACATCCATTGAGTAATAATAATGAAAAGTGCATTCCATACGACTTAGATTGTCATTAGGATGACTGATGCTCTGATGCTGCTCGCTCGCCCGTGTTAATGAGTACATTATAAGATCACCTCGATCCCATTCACTTTGAATGGGAATTTTTGGACGCAATTAAAGCATCAAAAATTACCTCCGGGCGAGCTTTCCGGTTAGCGAGGCTTTACGATGAAGATTGCAATATGCATATATTTTGGAGGTAAAAAAACGGTCATTTCTTACACAATGGGACGGTGAGCAAAGGGGTTAAATGTTAAACGGTTGAAGGAGGTAAGGAGAATCTAATTAGCATCGCGGAGCTCCTTATCTTTCGCACAATCTCATCGCGGCTAATGGCCGAGAGGACTGCACCTGAATTGAGCTGACAACCCTCTGACCCCTCCCTCCTCCTCCTCCTCCTTTGCACTGGTCGGTCACACTCCTTGAAAACATTTATCCACACAAAAAAAAATATGGTGTAATCCGCAAGGGAATCTCCTCGAGTTTTATTCAAGAGGAGCGGAGCCGTGACTCGTTCTTTACCCCTTTCTTTGAATTCTAATTTCCAGCTTTTGCTCAATTATTCAATTTGTTTCATTAATAAAATATTGTACTTTAAGAAGATGATGAGCTACGTAAGAGTACTAGACATATTAGCTGATAGAAGATGGCTCTCAAGACAAAAAGTGACCCATTCAGCGAATGGTTTTCGTGCGATTGCAATAGTTGGACAAACTGAGCGATTAACAATCCAATCTAAAAGACCCATACAAGATTTACATCACCCCCTCCCGCTCTCAGATTAACATGTGCAATTTGTTTTGCAAAATATTTTATTCCCACAAATGGTCGGCGAGAGTGGAGTCCTAATATTATTATGAACATGATGAAGAGTTAATTTGTTCTAATGTTTTTATTCCAATAAAGTGAATGGCTATTTGAGCTGAGATGACTGCAGAGAGAGAAGTATGATGAGAGTGCAGAAATTTCAATAAAAACTAATGCAATTGCACACGGCAAACAAAACAAAGGCCTTTACCTGCTTATTGAGTCAATGTTTAAAATGTTGGCCCATTTCTCTCTTCATAGAGTTATTGAATAAGTTTTAAAATTTAAGGATGAGGGTACTTCAAAATGATTTCAATATTCATCGAGCAGGAAAAAATGCTCATAAAATATTCGATAGATAATAACAGTGGTAGTAGTGGTACTTGTATTTCTTCCTCATGTGAAAAGGGGTGGGAAATTTGGTAATAGATTTATTACCAAAAGTAAATTACACCCTTTTGCTACAATTTGTAAATATACAATTACGGATAAATGTGCAGATTTGCGAGGAATTTGTTCCTTTTTTTCTGAAAACAAATCCTCCATTAGGTAGATTGCAAGGTGTAATTACAATGTAACTCTCTGGCTGATTTATATGCCTCTAATTAAATGCCTATTCATCTCTGAAGAGTCGGACAGGTATATGCTTTAATTATGGCCATCCTACAATTTTTTAAAAGATTAATTCTGCCTTAAAAAGGGAGAGGATCCTCTTGGATTTTGGGTGAAAAAAAAGGGAGAACCTCAGGGATTTTTGCACCTAATTGAGCAATTGATTAATGATGTATTAGATAAGAGATCATTATAAATACACTGTGTGTGATTAATATTTTAAATCCTCGTAAACATGTGTACATTTCAAGGAAATCCCTCCATCCCTTCAAACAATGTACTCGGTCGAGGAGTGCAGCTATGACGTTAAGGGGATGGTGATGCGATTAACCTTCTTATTTCGCGTAAAGGTCGTCCATCGTCGCGATTGGATTTGAAAAATTCTTGGGATTTTAGAGATGGAAAGGCTCAATAGTGTCGAGTGAAAGAAAGTCGTGAGCTAGAGCCCTAGTATGCTCAACTCTTCATCAAAAATGTCACTTGTCTTCTCTGGCTTTGTATACGTGGAATTAGCACTTTTGCATATTTCATAAGATGCGCACAAATCCCCATTCAAAATGCAGCTCTTCTAATAAACTCATTTAAATGGGGCCCCATTCCATTCACAAATCGGGGGCCCACCTTGAGCGCTTCGAACCTCAAATCCATTCGAGTTCCTTCCCCCACCAACAAAATATTGAATGAAAAAGAAGAGTTAATTGCAAACTCGAGAAGAGTCCTCGTTCTTCTAAAAGAATTTTGACTTTAAATGGAGAGTGCAGACCGGTCTGCATCTTCNGAAGAGTCCTCGTTCTTCTAAAAGAATTTTGACTTTAAATGGAGAGTGCAGACCGGTCTGCATCTTCGCTTATGCTTTTTAATACGATGGTATGTGCACCAATATGCAATTATTAGTAGTGTTGCGTCCGACCCATCCTCCTCAAGGTCCTCTCCCTCACTCCCAATTTCAATTAAGCTTGGAGGGGTATGATCAGTTTGTATTAGCTTACATGGATATACTATGCAAAATATGTAATTTCCCACAATCTATTGCATTAATGAGAATGATTTGGGAGTTTGGAAGAAGCCACAAAGTGAGAGAGACAAAGACTCTGAATCCTCTGCTCGGCAGTCAAATGTACAAATGTGCTTAATTACGGAGGAAGTCAAGGCGAGCTTCTCCGAGCTTCTTCTTCTTCTCGAAGCTGAGCGGAAGCCTCCTATCGCATCCCTCGCAAATAAATATGCAAATATACAATCGACCACCAATTCGCCAATTATGGCGATTATCTCAGCAAGTTCCATCAATGCAATGGGAAGAATCGGAAGATGGATTGATGGGATTCAGAGCACGTGGTCCAACTCATCCTTGCTCATCTCCAAACTTGATTGCTCCCATTAATTATTCCTGTCCATATGAATGGAGGTATAACGCGTGGCTGTAATAATTTCCTAAACTGAAACATGTCCGCTCGGAGAGAACAATGCAACAAGTTCAAAGCACTATGCAATTTAATGTCTCAATTTTTGGCTCAATTAGGGAGGTGCATTTTATAATTTATAGCGTAAAAGGACTTACACTCTGTGGTGGTGGGGCTGGCCTGGAGGTAGTCAAAGATTCTGCAAGATTGTCCGAAGTAGATTGTGGTGGGGGTCGGGTCGGTGGTGGTCCTTGTTGTGTCAGGGTTTGGCGGGAGATACTGACCACGTGGTTTTTCATATCGATATCCATTCTCTTGACCCGACACGGCCGCGACAAGGAGGAGTGCCGAGAGAACCTGAAAGATTTTTAAAGAAATTTTATTAGTACTCGGTGGATATCCTCAGTGGATAAGGACGAACGTGGCTGACACTGAAACTCTTTGTTTATATCTCTAATACGGAGAAGTACAGCGTTCGACTCCACGCTGACTTGCAAATAAATTTCTTATGCGAATATTAATGGGAGCTTAGTACGAGTAATGATCTGTTTGTATTCTAAATATATATCGTGCGTTATTAAGTAAAGGAAGAGAAGGAGGAGGAGGATCGAAAGTTATATTTGAAGGAGATTATGCAATCAATTGGGGGATCTATCAATAAAGAATTTGAATTTGAAGGTTTGCAAATGATCTATCAATAGGGAGATAGGGATCGTATTATGTGGATCAAATCTTCGTGAGAATCTCCCTTTCA